>JAFJYG010001155.1:0-13462 GCA_017366145.1 Cadophora sp. M221
TCGCTAGGTACATGGGGATGGAGGCAGAACAACAATTCTTCCGTCACGTGATATCGTCTTTTCGTAGGTTTTGTTGAAGTGTGCCTAGTGGCCTGAGGCTGCTCAGCACTTGTTTCAAGCACGTCTCCAGCTCAAGTATATTGTCAACTGTACAGAACAAACTACGAAGGGTCTCTGGCCGCATATAAGGTCTACTAGTGAGACGTGCTAGGCAGCCTCAGGCTGCCAGGCACACTTCAACAGGTTTATAAAGTCTAAAAATCATTTTTCTAAACTGACCCAAAGGTTTAATAACTATAGCAAGGTATATTCACGTACAGCTAGGAAGCAGTAGAGCATTGATTGAGTTGGTTGGCTTGCTTCAATTAAAAGCTATGGAGTGAAGATGTGGGGAGTTATCCCTTCGTCCGCTGAGACATTGACAGCGCTAGTAGGGGTAGGCGAGCGCGGCATGCATGGAGGGGGAATGCATTATTTTATGTACCTTTGCATAGAAATTGCTCAGTAAGGTACTTTATCCTGATAACTGAAAGAACTCACATTCTCTTCCGTCGCTTTTCTTGCCGGACTTAAAAGCTAAAAACACTAACTCAAACCAACCTAACGAATCGTAACTCAATCACGCTAGAACTTTCGCAGTCTTTCCATGGTCACCTCCACACTGGACCAAGAATGTTGAAGTTATTACTCGGTTGTTTCAAGTTAGTTCTTGGTTATCTCGAAGCTAGAGTGTTAAAGAACAATAGAGAATATCTCCGAGAGGTATAAATACAGTCCAGTCCAGTCTTCGAAATGTTGAGTTTCTTTCTTCATTGCAACCAAAAAACGCTCGTCAGTCTTATCCAAATTTCGATATCAAATATGCTTTCACTACGCTTTGCTTTCACTAGCCTTCTGCTATTATGTTCGTTCAATTCATGGTGCACGGCAAAACGTGTTGCTTCTATAACCAATGCTGAACCTCTGACCATCCCAGTCCTTCCTATCAGCGGTAGTGAGTGCTCCCACGTGCCCTTACTGTGCGTGGTGTCCAAGCTCACTCTAAGGTGTCCAGATTCCATCGAGCTTCCAATCCCGACTCATTCGTTGAAGTACATCGCTGTTGGTCGCGGAATCCAAAACTACAGCTGTGCCACTTCTTCCTCTGCTCCCCTTGCAATTGGCGCAATAGCGAACCTTTACGACGCCACTGCTATAGCATACTCGAATACCACATTATTACACATGTTTCCTCCCCTCGCCGTCACAGTCGCTACGCCACGCAACCCTACCACATCCATGCGTCTGTATTCTAAAATGTTGAAGCCACTTGGAATCCACTTTTTCGACGCCGCGGGGACGCCGGTATTTGATTTGCAGGCGACGGGCAATAGTCTGTTCGCCAAGAAAATTCAGGGCGTACAAGCACCAACTACAGCCAGCAAAGGGCCAGCTGGTACTGGGGCCGTAGATTGGCTTTTTCTTGGCAATAAAACGGAAGGGTATACTAGTGTAGGATTGAGCGCCGTATACAGGGTCGTAACGGCAGGAGGTGTAAGTCCAACTTGCACTGCGGGAATGGGGGTACACAGCGTGGAATATGCAGCTGAGTACTGGTTCTATGCGTAGCGGGTTCCCGCAGACAAAACAGCTATAGTTACTGTACTCAAAACACGGATCGACGATTCTTATGCTACGCTGTAATAGGCTGTACATAGTCAAAAGTCAATGTCGTCCCATACGTGTTTTGACCCCCTACCCCCTACCCCCTACCTTTTTTTGCCTAAGGCTCTAATATCAAGAGAAGTAAATAAACAACACTTCTCATGGACAGAATTCAAAATCATAACCTTGAATAACAATTGATCGCATCGTATACGCGTCTATGAATGGCTCAAGCATTTGAGTCTCGGGTTGGCACACTGTGCAGGTGAAGAGAGTAACAAAGGGGCCGAAAAAGGTCTAGACAGCCTTATACTGCGAATCCTTGCAGCAAAAGACTGTTCTTCGCTTTCTTACCTCGAAACATTGAGGTTACGCTACGGCGCCGTGCCGACCTGGATCTTTCACCCAAAGTTGCTCGAAGCTCGATTCTACCCCCTGATTATGTGTCGATTTCACAGCTTTGCTTCGAAGCCATGAAATCTGTGGTACCACCGGAGTTCAAACGACAGAGACAATTCATTTGAGAATAGTATGTTATTGCAATTATGATCTTTAGTAGAGCGTAGGGGCGTTATGGAGAAGCTGATTGAGGAGGGGGAACTGGATTTGGAGGAGGAGAGGTAGTTTAGGAGGTCCAGAGTAACGCTGGAGCAGTTTAGAGTATTGAAGGAGGTGGAAGAAGGGGGTGGCGAGTAGCAGGGATAAAGGAGAGAAAGGAAGAGAATGAGAGAGTGGAATGAAGGTAGCTAATTAATCTTAGAGATTTATGGATATATAACGCGAAGTGGATTAGAAGAGCCAATGCGAATCTTAGATAGTCTCCTATTTTTCTACTTTCGATCTTTATCCCCATATTGAAAGCTCAATAAAGCAGGGCCTACAAGCACCACTTGATAGATGCAGACTTTAATGACATCCACATTATTGCGAAGTGGTTTAACTCATCTTTGTTCATAATCATACACAATACAAGAACCATGAAGTATACAAGTGTTTCTCAAGGGCGTAAAATAGAAGACTATTTAAGTTGAATGAAAGACTATTCAAGTTGCTAATACATATTGCCAAAGTTTTAACAAAGTTCATAACCACAATAGTTTTCACTATCCAATTCCTTCACGACGAAGTCCTTATTACTATTCTTTCTGTCCTATTTTCTTTGGGAGGCTAGGAGCAGTGTTTGATAGAGAAGTTGATCATAGCACAAGGTTTGAATGCTCACTTTGGGAGAGCTGATCATAGCAAGCGAAAGAGGTCGGTAGACGGTGACCTTCCTACTAGAAAGAGACAGAGGATTTGAATCAGGAACTCACTTTGATTTGAGGCCTAAAAAAGGCAAATTCTTCTCCGTATCTCTTACGGCCTGATACATCCTTGTAAATGGTGGTTTTCAAAGCTGAGCATCATGCCATTGATCTTATTGGTACTCTACATCTTCCACCCTTGTGGCCAATCCCTAAAAGACATGCAAAGCGCACTCCAAACTTGTGGTTTCCGGTCGTGTGGTGTGCAACAATTTTAGGCAAGTCATGTAATCGAGGGGTAAAAGGGGCTCGCTTAGCACGGTGGGGTATATTATGTTTATTTACACGATGATTTCTGCGTTCTTCTCCCTATAAACCAAAAAACTCCTATGGTCTCTAATTCGTCTCTAATTTACTTGATAGTGCCCCTCAAGCTATTCCACTTCTAGAGCGAGCTTGCTGTTATCTCAATCATCCTCGCGAATTCTTTCTTCATCTCCTGAATAATGTCTCCGCATTCTCCTTGCTGAATAACTTTATGGCCAGCATCTTCGCACAGGTTTTGACACTTACCAAGTGCTAATTTAACCTCCTGTACTTTTCTCATTTGGTCCACCTTTTCTGCAGCTAGCGATTCTTCGTTGTGTTTGGTTTCCGAACCAATCTCTCCATTAATGCAATTGTCTCCGATGTCGATTTCAGCTTCAATTCGAGCCCTTAGTTCCGCGACCTTCTCTTTCCTTTCGAAATCTCGTATTTTCCTCCCAAGTCTTGAGAGAAAGGCTAAAATATCTCCAAAGGCCCTCTGAACCTGATGGTCGTAATTGCCCTTAAGCATACTGTGGTCTGAATGCTCTGATGGCTGTGACATGCCACGACCAACGGAATTTGCCTTTTGATTTTGTGAGGCCAGTGACTGAGGTCTAGAGGATGGTTGGAAGTACTTGATGCCCGGAAATGACCGTTGACCTTTTGCGAACCGAGGGACGTGTAGAGTTGCTAGTTTTTGCCAGGGACGAAGGCGCACCTTTTCTTCTGGAGGAAGTACTTGGACAAGAGGCCTCGTGTTTGCTATGGCCGATCTGGAGAGTTCGCCCTCCAAATGGCTGAGAAGATCATGCCACTCGGGCAGTGAATCTACAAGATTGTCCAACGCCTCTACACCTGTTGTTGCACTTGGTTTTTGCAACTGCCTTACTATAATGCAGAGAAGAGACTCCTCAAAGTTTCCACCGTCCTTTGCTAATGCTTCGAGAAACGCGCATCCCAATTTTCGCGCCATGTCCCCGCCTTCTAGTAGAGACACCTTTCGCTTTGCAATATCCACTTTGTTCCCAACAAGCATTATTAGTACTTGGGAGACGTGAGGGTGCGTCGACTTCTTGATTTGTTGGATCTGATCGTATAGTCCTTGGATTCGTGCAAAAGATAGTCTTGACGAAATACTATAAACCAGTATAAATCCTTCATTGGCACGAATCCATCTATCTCTGAGGTGTAAATATTCGTCCACACCGGCTGTGTCAAGGATCTCAAGCGTGCATTGTTGGTCATTGACTACCACGTTTATTGTATAGGAATCTTTAATGGTAGGATTAAACTTCACGAACGTTAGAACAAACTCTTTAATTGTAAAACTTCCTATGGAACTTGCGGGCTTACCTCTTTCACGGATTTTTTGAATCTAAGTCGTGAGATCAAAGCAGTTTTCCCAACGCCTCCATCCCCCAGTACGGCCAGCTTGCATACGAGCGGCTTCTTCGTCATGATGAGAGTTGAGGCGAACGTATCTGCATCTGCAATTATTGCTAGGCGGTAGAGGCACTGAGGTTAATTGGGATTCAACCCACTACTTATGAAAGACACTCACTATTTATGCGGCCCAATGTTGCATAAGGTGGGTCTATAGTTCGTGTTCCAAATCAACTCCTCCCATATGATGATTGTAATCATCAATGAACCGCGCAATCTCCAGCTCTTTTGTATGATTCCCCTTAAAGGCTAGTCTGGCGATTCGGCCATTTGTTGATGTTTTGGCTGGTCTCCTTCGCATTTTCTTTAGAAAGTCGTCTGTTTGATCCACAGTATGAATACTGCTTAATGCTAGAACAATATTATTGTCTTGCCAAGAGCTTCGACACTTCGCGCAATAGAGGTTGCACCAACATAAGCTTAGCTCGAAATCACTCAATAGTAAGGTATACTATGTAAAGATTAAAGCTCAAGATACCTCTTCTTAAAGCCAGTAATATTCTTACATGTACTAGATATAGGGACTAATTCAAATGGTTCAGATGTTCTCCTTTACCATGCGAGCAAATGCTTGCGGACTTATCCAGATCGTTACAGAGAACTATGAACGTAGTTCTGCTTCGGAGTTAGGGCGGCAAAAAATTGTGTGGCGGTTGTAAGCCGATTTTATTTTTCAAGCGAAGTGTCAAGGTAAACATACTGCAAAGCCTCTGCAGTCTCATGCTTCGCTTTTCGGAAATTCGACACTATCTCCGTCTTGTCTCTGTTGCTACTTCCTTCCGAAAATCCTTTCACAATGTTTTCCTCTCTCGCGAGCTTTGTGGAGGAACTTTCTTGTATCTTAAGTTCCTGCATGGCCTTTTCTACTTCTTGAGGAAAGTGACGCGAAAGGTCCTGTCGTCTACGGTCTCGACGATCAAGCTCTGCCTTAAGATCTTTCTTGTCTTGTTGGATTTTCTCCTCAGTTGCTTTATCTCGATGGGACTGGTAGTGGAGTGCATAAGCAGGGTGCAGAAGCAGGGGGCAGAAGCATAAGCAAATAGTGACTGATCTTAGCGCTAGCGAT
Organism: Cadophora sp. M221; assembly: GCA_017366145.1. Classification (NCBI taxonomy): domain Eukaryota; kingdom Fungi; phylum Ascomycota; class Leotiomycetes; order Helotiales; family Ploettnerulaceae; genus Cadophora; species Cadophora sp. M221. The sequence goes on from JAFJYG010001155.1 coordinate 5,707, forward strand.
ATGTTAAGGTAATAGGTTAGTAAGAAATTAAGTTAGTATAAACGAATAGTACTACAGATCTCACCGACGTATAAGCCAAATATTATAAGGAGCCACAAATTTATTAGTACAATTTAATGTCTTAAGAAGTGGCTACTCTTGTAAATTTATCATAGAGACTTTGGCGCAACACTCTTGCAGTTAGCTATACTGAATTTATCTAATACTTTATTAATATAAGTGTTTTAGCATAAGAAAGTTGTTTTCTTCCTTTTATCTTTAATAATACGAACTCTTAGGAAATATTATATTAAGCTAGCAGAAATAATCTTAAAAAAAGGGTCAATTGTATCGGATTCTACGACTGCTTTCTGCTAGTCTCTAACCTTTCTTCGTAATTAATTCTCGGTATATTCTTGAGTATACACTTCCACCCCTTCAATTACATCCCTTTTTCTCACACTTGCAGAAGCTGTACTAGCATCTACCATACTATCTGACTGATATATTGATGACATTCCATGCATATAACCCGTTTCCCGCTGGGTTCCCGGCTCGTATACATCCCGATGCCCACGCTGAAGCCTTTGTGTACCCTCACGATCGTAGACGAATAATGCACGATAAGGTCGTGTATCTCGTTGCATAAAAGCATAGCCATTAGCTCTTGCATGCGCTTGAATAGCAGAAAAACCAGTAGAAATATCACTGTAAACTGCTATAAGTGGTGCAGGACCGCAAGGTTCGCTAGTAAAGGTTGACATGCTATTGTCCGATTGGAAAATGTAAATAGCTTTAAAAGTTAATTCAATTATTATATAGTCAGATTTATTCCTCAATAATAGCTATTATTAATTCTAAGAAATAACACTAGTAATCAAAAAAAAAATCAGGAAACCGACGAGTAAGCCGTATTACTCAGCTGACCCAAACTACATAAGAAGTGACATGGCATGTAATAATTGCCACATATATATAGCCTAGGTACCAATTAGAGGTTAGTCTCTTACTGTAAAAATGGTAGTGACTCGAAGCCGCGCCAAAGCGAAAGCAGAATTAATTCACACATATACCTCCACCAAAAGCACTACTCCACGTAGACCAGCAAGCCAAGCGCAAAGTCTTGGAGTCCAATTCCGCAATTTACAGCTGGAGAAATCCGCCCTCGAAGCGAAGTACAATGGATACATTCGCAAACAACAAGAGGCATCTTTCAAACAGATGCAAAACCCTCAGTGGCTCCCAGTGGAAGAGACAAAGATTATGAGCAACCTTGACAGGCTGAAGAGAGATATGAGGAGGTGGGCGAGAAAAAGCTCGATTAAGGATATATCAATGCTACAGTCTCTCAAAGAAGTTGAATCTGAGGCTTTAATGCGACAACTTTCGAATGTTATTGTGCTTGAGAATGGCCAACTTCCGAAGGTTCTATACACCACTACAAAATCACCAATACTTCTTTTGAATGCTCTTCTTACCGACCATGTATATATGAGCTTTTTTCGGTCACCATTCTTCTTCGACGGCGTAAATTTTGAGGACTCCTCGGCTTACGGCCAACCAAACGGCGCCTTAGAGGGTATTTATCAGCGGGTAAAGAGTGGTAAGCTAACCCCTGCAAAACATGCCGTATCTTGCTGATTGGTTTAGTGAATCCACAAGATGCTCATGTATGGCGCTCCCAAACTTTGAGATTGCTTATGCCTCCTTTGCGAGATAACATGTCCGATGGCGAAAAGAAGTTGCACCATATAATGAATGAAGCCATCGGGAGGGTGGCACAAGAGCAGGCTGGGGTTTTTCTGGCTGGACCAGCATCCTTCCTAGTTGAGAATAGCACCGAATCCGATGTTGTTCATCAATTAAAAAATATATACGATGAAGCTGTCCGACAATCGTATATGTTGTGGACCAGGCGGACCGAAATGAGATGCTCTACTTTGCGAGATATCCAGCTCCCAGGCTTTGACGCCGAGAGCCTATTTTTTGATCCAGACAACTTCGTGAGGCACGAGAACCACGAAGATCAGATGAAAAACAGAGCAGTAACTGTGTTAGTGCATCCTATGCTGAAAGTAGCTGGTACCGATGAAGCCAAGAATTATGATCAAGAGCGTGTATGGGTAAAGGGAGTTGTGTGGCTTGATAGCAAGGTGACATAGATACAGTCTCCGTTAACTGGTATTTAGAAGTTACGTTAAGACACGTCCAGCGTAGCTATGAGCTGGCAATGGATCATCGGAGATAGTAGTTAAAATTCCAAGCTCTTTAGTTCTAAATGCGGTAAGAACACATAAACGAAGCTACACTTATGAAGACTTATTGTTATTAAGAGGGAAGAGAGGCTTTTGAGTATTTTATTCGTAAGCGGTTATTTGTTAAGGGAGACCTAATCTTACGCTCGGGTTCGGGATCAATATGGAGGATTTACTTTCAAAAAATAGAGATGAGCATGGAGAAGGTACCCGGTCAGAATCATTGGGATGAACGCTCCTGCACCATTCCTTTCTTGAGTTCTAGCTTATCTGGTTTGATGCTGTGGCATCAAGAGAGCTTGAAAAATTGGCAAAATCGTGGTGCTATTGAAATTGCTGGTGCTTTTGGTGCAGTATTATTAGATATTTGAATAGAGCTTCAACTTATCAGTAACTTATAAGCCAATCAGTTAAGCTCATCAGTTGTTGTTTTAGAAGTCAGTAAGTTGCTTCTTTTGCCTCAACTGATAACTGACTTACTGACTTATTGACCACCTTGCTTGACGCTTGTCTACATGTCCAGCACACCGTAGCGGAACACCCTAATCCTCAATACCCCCTTACTGTTTTCCATACTCATCTTTCCACTCCTTCATTCTTCTGGAAACATATTTCGAGCAGCTCTGGCGAAGCATAGCATCTTCTGCGGCGTTAATATAGTGAAACCCCTGCAAGGTTTCTGCGAAGGCGTCGAGTTTCTCGCTTGAAAATTATGATAGAGCCGGAATGGGAGGATTTGGCTACGCTAGCAGGGACTATGCGAGGGCAGTTGAATACAGATCAGCTTTCGGCTTTTACGGAGATTACTACTGCCATTACTACGAACCCGCAAACTGCGCACTCGCAATTCAAAATTCCAATTGACCTTACAGAACAGTCCGTAAGTAGTATTTATGAAATCAACAACCCGAATGAAACGAGAAGCAGAGACGCAACTAGGATTCCTCTTCAACTCTCTCGTATCTTCCAAACAATTTCACAAAACTACCACCAACAGTCCCTAGAAGTAATCCAGCACTACGACTTTGGGTGCACTCGCTTATGTAATCCCATATCCAATCACCAACTTTAATACCCCTCAATTGTAATCATCGTAATCTATAGGCCCATCACCACTATTAACCTGCAAGCTATGCGGGTATCGCCTGCACCTTTCCCATTTTAAGGAAACCCTTCTCGAAGACCCGGCCCCCGACACCAGTCTCCTACAGCCTTCAGACCTCAGGCATCCACTAAACTTTCATTCCTTCGATAATAATAAAATAAATACCCAAAAATCTAATAATACAAGTGTAGATAGTTAATTAAATATTTTTGCACTTGATACAACTGCAACTAAATAAATCAAGACAGGATTCAATCTCACGTCGACACTTAACTTAGTCCACGGCACCGCAGCTCCCTTGTCCAGCTAAAGATCATGAATGACATGTTGGGCCTCATCAATATAAGACTTTAATGTTGGTATATGGCAGCCACTGTCGTGTCATGCAACCACCGAACATCTAAGTACTCCAATCATAGCGAGTAGGCAATTTGTTGGTATCTAACCAAGGTTCGATACCTGATATCAGGGTGACAAAGAATACAACAAGTGAAGTTTGATCAAGTATATTCCGTGTATCCCTCTCGTACGAGAGGGAAAGCTACTTTAAATACATCGAGCCCTAACTCCCTAGCCCGTACGAGCATTATTCGTACGAAACCAGGAGGTTCAGTTGAAACCAAGCTTCATTAGGCCAAGAGAGACGACTATCTTTGGAAGTCACCAGATCAAGGGAACACCTCCTAGCTAAGGCTATCCCAACAAATACAAAGAAAGCAAATTGGGTACAATTTAATAAAAGTCTAAGTAGTTATTTTCAAGACTTTAATTTTAACCCAAATTCTAAGTATACAAATCAAGAGCTTGATAACCTAGGGGAGCTATTTACTAGCAATATAATTCAAGCGGCTAATGACTCTATCCCTAGAGCTTATAAGTCAGTTGCTAGTAAACCCTGGTGGAATGAGGAACTTAAAGTACTACGGAAATCAATGCAAAGATATTACCGTTTAAATAAGGCCTCAGGGTATATTTTATACTTTCAAGAACTAAAAAATGCAAAAAACCTTTATTTTAACTCTATTAAGGTTGAAAAAAGAAAGCATTGGAATACGTTCTTAGAAAAGGAAGATTCCCAGTCGATTTTTAAAGCTATGTCATATACAAAAAACAGTATTAGCTCTCTTATACCTAGTCTTTATAACCTAGAGACTAAGGAATTAGAGTCGACTTTCCAACAAAAGTGTAATATTCTTAGAAGTACTTTATTTCCAAAACCTGTTGAGAAACTAGGTAGTTCAGTACAGATACAGAGGTCTGGACTAGCCACGCTAGGAGTAGCGGGTTAGTCACGTGGGGTCGCGGAGGGTATTAATATTCTACGCGTCCCGCAGATCTTTGCTCCTTAGTCAACTTGAATATACTCTGTTCTACCCACTTCTTCCTGTGCATCTGAGTTCCCTTGACCCTGTTACACAGGCTATAGGGATCTCAGTTCAATAAAAACTTTTATATTAATACAACATATGATTATTTTAATATCAAATTTAAGCATAAATTAAAACTATGCTTATTATTTTATATGTTCTTTTTAAAAGGAAAGATTATTAATTATTAATTTTAACATTTGGTTTTAAATTAAATACATTTATGAAATTTAAGTACTTGTGTATAAAGTAGCAAATATTCAAGCTCTTAAGTATAACCTTTATAAAATTCATTAAATTATATTTAGTAATATACAATTTCCTATTTATATCTTCAGTTTTAAAAGGAATTATCAAATTTTAAAAAGGTTATAAAATTTTGAAGATAGAGGGTTTTTTGATGTTCTCGCTTAAGGGGGGCCGGGAGCAATTGCCGCAACTCTTACAAGGGTGGGTTCAACGACCAAAGCACGAGCAATAAAGGGGATTGGCAGCAGTCCGGGGAATGACAGTAGTGTTTCTTTTCTTATCTATTCCCGTCCCGGCGACGACGGAGTACACTCTTTTCGCATGTTTCTTTTATGTTATACTATTGTTTGACATACACGCTCTTTTGCACAGCTATGCACACTACCTCGCTTTATATCAGCTGTCGATATCAATGAAAACCTTATGGGTTGGAAAGATTAATCTCTTTCCAAAAAGAAGAGTTGCCTGTGTCGGTATTATCACGTGTTTCCATCACCGTGACTCTCTTGAAACCCCTTAGGGTCTTGGTGTATGAACCTCATCTAGATATATATAGTAGCTGCGTCCTCTCTTAGAGGGGACACACAAGACACACCGACTGAATCAATCGATTGATCTAAGAGATCTTCACCTGTTATTGCATTTGCACTTGAGTTAACCTGATATTACTTGACTTTACCTGCTTTTACCTGATTTCGCGCGCACGCATTTGTAACCTTTACCGGTTGAACCAACACCTATAATGCTTCGTATCTGCACTAACTCAAGAGAACTCGCTCTGAAGGTTTTCGAGGCTGCTTTTGAAAGTCATCTAAATGGAAAGAAGGTTTACTTTAATTACTCTAAGGACGTGCTCCTTATAATTGGCTATCTCACAGCCTGCAGATTCTTTGGTGTATCTTTTTGCTATGATGAAATACATGATAAGTCTAAGTCTATCAAAAACAGGAGATTTGCGGTTGTTGCATTCATGGAGGCCTGGAATATGAGGTTCTCTCAGAAGCTTTTTGTTCACTGCGGTCAACCGAAAAGCATTGTTTTTACCCGCTATTCTGGGAGAGTAGACCAGAATATTAGACGGGTCGTTCAGAAAGTGACTGAAGCACAACTTGAATTCACTTCTTTAGGCACCGAAAGCGGATTGCTGCCCCAGGTCAAGCCTTCGGTGGAAGAGTCTCCTATTGACTCGTTTCTAGAGATCTGATGCCTTTCAAAATACCAGATATGAGGTTGTTTTAATTCGTAAAATTAAGGCAGTCTTAGGCAGGCCGTCTTGACTTGTCGTGTTCTGTGACCGCATTTTTGACGTTTGCCTATATGGAACAATTCCCCACCTGGTTGAGAGTATTCCCTCTTCAATTCGATTTCCCAATCACTAAAGTCTCCCTGTTCAAGAGCCAAGACTGGGCTCAGCCGCAGAATTTCTCATATAAAGATTCACTTCCCCAACCCCACCATCTTCTCAGCTGAGCACGGTGGAGAGTTTCAAAACCAAGGATGTGGCTGAATGGCCTGACCATCAGACTGCCGGTGTTCTTTTCCATAACAAGCTTCCAAAAATCGACTGGCTCTTTAGTTTTTTAAAAAAAAAAAACATTTATTAAATGGACTCCTTGCAGTGAATGAACAAGCATATGCATGGAACGTGTGGTCGAAGAAAATCGCGAAATCGACAACAAACACTCAAGCGAGAAGTTCTACAACAGAGACAAACGACGTGAGAACGAAGAAGGAGAGAAAGGTGGGAGATTGTAGGGTGTTTGCCCTATACGCAAGTAGTTCACCCATAAAAGGGAGTTGGAGACTTATTCCTTAATCGGTTAGAAGGCGTTACAAGTACCAAGGGGAGGGTAAACCTTGGCTTTCGTAACATAGAGCCTTAAGTTTAATGTGTTTGATTCGAGACCTTTCTTTTCTTCGTCTTTTCTTTTATTTATTAAGTATACCCATAGGTCCAAATGCAACTTTTGTATCACTTTGAGATTTGATCCACAGGCCCCTACATCAACATACTTGGTCGGTCTATGGAGAATGGGCCGATTCGTGAGGGGTCGGACTACTACTAAAGGGGTTTCGGTGGCGATTCGGTGGCGTTCCGAAGTACTATATAGTCAGGGACTTCTCACTCTCTTTTGAATGGAACACAGATTTTTACCTACTTGGAACCATACCATTGAAGCTCTGTCAACCTGCACCGACACTTCCTATGGTAATTGTGTCTGCCATAGTATACGTATTTAAACCTTGAAGCCTGATATCGAAATCAGTCCTAAGGTAGGCTGCGGTTGGGGTCTTGTTTTCACGCATTTCTTAAAGTGAAATTATTAAGTGAATTGCTTAATATCATCTCGTTTAGACTTATGGCTATGTGAAACCTTTTACACGCAATAGTACTTGAAATACTATATGTCTATGCAACCTAAAATATAATTCAAGCAATTTAGCTATAGAGGTGAAGTTTCATTTGACCAAGAAGGCAATCTAATCAACGTAAAGAGGCTATCGATATCGATACGACAGTAGCCTCCCAGGCCATCCCCCGTCTTAAAACCCGCGACTCAAACTTCAATCCTTTTCATCGCCCTGCCTACCAGGCGTCCCTCTTTCGACAGATACGCTGTCAAAGATTAGCTTAGCACACGAAAGCAATTCTCTGTGAGCAGTACCTGCGTTTTCGCCTCATGTAGTCAGCGGTGGCGGTCTTCAGAAAGGATGACGCAGCGTGGGTGGGCTCGTAAGGGGATTGGACGTGGTGTATACCAGGCTGCGGAAGGACTTGGCCAGTGGTGACGTGCTTTGGA
>JAFJYG010001156.1:0-13461 GCA_017366145.1 Cadophora sp. M221
CACAGCGAGACTTGTCCCTGAAGCTCCGAGGCCGTTTCTACGACCCCCGCACTACTCTCCCGGGTGCAGAATCGACCCTACCCTGCACCAGAAGAAAGAAGAGGCAGCAGCTGACTTCAAGGAATGGCAGCAAACACTCCCTCAAAGCGATGTACTGGTCTTCTCAGACGGATCTGAACAGTGGAAGGATAACAACCATAGTGTTGGCTACGGATATGCGATTTACCAAGGAGGTAAGAAAGTCACAGACGGGCTCGGCACAATCCACGAGATGTCTCATGTCTTCGATGCGGAGGCGATCGGGGCCTGGAAGGGCTTACAAACAACACTCAGAAACTCTGCCCTAAGAGCGAACAGGATCTGGATGTGCATTGATAGCACCTCAGTAATATGGTGCCTCAGAGGGAATGCAGCTGAATCATCCCAATGGGCATTCCACAAATGCCAAGACGCTTTTCTGTCAGCAGATATCAGGGTCAAATGGTCCCCTGGTCATACTGGCATCGAGGGCAACGAGGAGGCAGACAAGCTAGCAGATACTGCAGCTGACCCAGGAAGCCCAGAGCCCTGCTCAGATCCTCTCTCCCAACAACCAACTATCTGCGGGATCAGGTCAGTAGCAAATAAGCTAAGACGAGACGCAGCGCAAAACTGGTGGAGTAAGGTATCACTCACACTTTCACAACGATACAAGAAGTGGGAACTCTCCTACGCGGTAAAACCTCCCCCTGAGCTTGATCTGCCTCGAGCCACGCTTCATCGACTTCTTGCGATACGAACTGGGCATGGAGACTTCAGTTGGTACCACCAGAAGTACCATCATACCGACGCAAAACTGGAGTGCAGTTGCGGCAGTCCTAAGACGCCCGAACACCTCGTCCACTGCAAGAAAGTCTTCAGGTACCTCTACAACTGGCCTTACAAGCCAAAGAGGCCACCTAGAACTGAGGCCGAAGGAACAAAATATATACGCCAATTGATAGAGGAACCTCAGAAATTCCTGGATTACACCCAGCTGACCAGCTTCTACGCCAAAGTCTGCACCCGCTAACGACCACACCTTTTGTTCATCGGACTATGCTATTTCCTTTGTTTTGTTCATTCTCTTAAAAATCGCAAGCTCCCCCTTTCCTTACCTACTACCTGTTCAGCGCGTCTTCGAACTTTGCTTACAGAGCCTCTCGACGACCCTTGCTTCTACAAAGGGCCTCTGCTGCCCTACAGTACACTTCTCTTCCGCAAAAGAAGACTGACCCCTTGGGGATAAGCGCCCTCTACTACTGCACTGTAACTACCCAGACTGGCGTGGGAAGTAGTTGTAATACAGACACCTCGTGAGAACTACTCATCCTCTGATTTGGCTTTCTAGCGTATTCTTGTATGTAAATCCCTAGCTTAGCCCGTCTTAATACCCTTAGGGAGGTTTGACAAGACGTTTAATTTACATCATCATCATCATCATCTTCACCAACCGACGACTCGTGTACGCCGCGTACCAGTCAGACCACGAACCGTTACAGCTTTATTAAGGGTTCCTAGTAACCGAAGGGGCTCATTACTAGTGTCATCCGCCAGGTGCACGATTATACCGACGTACTAACTCCGAATTGCCTCCATTGCTTCCTAAACGCGTCTCGTCGCGAAACGCAACATTTCGAGCTAAAATTAGCCGAAAACCAAGACGCATGACTTCTAAATCATATAAACTAGGCAAATAAAGAAATGAACTCCCGGCGTTTCAAATAAAGATTTATATGTATAAAACGAGGGGCCGCGAATCAGAGCATTCTCCGGGGGTAAAGGTTTTAGCTGTAGAGTCACATGATAGCAAGCCATTTGTCACGTAAAGAGAGATACTTCGAATCATTATCTCGATGCAAACGAGCCGGACTCGCACTATGAAAGACATAAATTTTCTCCTCTTTTCATTGAACTCATTAGAGGCCTAAGCCAGCAAGATGTGCGCGATATTACACTTGTGATATCTCCAGTGGAACAAGGACCAATCATCTCGGGGTGTCTGCAAAAGCTGCCCCTGCAGATTGACTGAGACTATCCCGACGTATGAAGGCCGTTCAATTCGACCAATATGCATCCAACAAGACAAATGCTCAGTGGCTTGCAGCCCTTGATCAATACTGCAACGTGAACCTTGTCACGGTGCAGTTGCTCCCTGCATGCGGAACGCGAATTGAGAACCCGTGCTCGGTGGCATGAAGCGATCAGCGGGAGGATACTTGGCAGACAGGATCAGGGAGCGGTCAAGAGCGGTGCAGCTTGTCCTGCGCCGCTCGTCACGTTTGTCTCCACTTCTATGACCTGTTCGGGGAGGTGTGGCTTGACGGGGGGGATGGGTCAGAGCCGCAGGCATGGTTGAGCCGCATCTGCAGTCTCTCCTGCTCAGGCGTCGGGATGCATAAGTATGCTCATTGTCCTATCCCTTTCATGTTTGTGTTCCTGGTGAAACGCTCTTAGGTTAATTGAATGTCTTCAGGTTCGTAACATCGTGAGCTTTGATTCCCTTGCTAACTGCGTGAAGTTACCTTTTCAGCGAGGCACTGTCACCGACAACATCGAATCGGCAGATAAGAGACTTTGCAAGGAAAATCTCCAATGCCTGGATCTTGTCCTGCCAGAGCTGGCCTTTACTGGTGGGCTGTTCTTGCAATCATGTACGTCTAGCTTGCCGCAGAAAACAGCTGACAGCATTTAGGAGGTATCCGATACCGTATCCGTCCTGAGATAGAGGATGCTGATACGGGTGCCACCACGCAGTGCGCAAAATGCACGGCTCAGAAGTGCCACTGTGTGGTCGTCGTGGGATATGCTGAGAAGGATATGATATCTGGAGAATTTTACGATTCAGCTGTCGTCGTTGGCAGGACCGGTCAAATCATCACAAATTATCAGCAAAACTCTCCCTCCACGGCGTGGGCTTCAGCGAGACCAGATGGGCATTTTCATGGACATATATATCTACCCTAGGGAAAGTCACAACAGGCATCTGTACGTTGTGGGCTGCGTAGCACGGACACTACTGACATGTATTGTCTAGCTACGGATATAGAATCATATCCCCATCACGCCTAGAACTTTAGCTTCGAGACCCCCAACGAGCAATTAAAACTTGTCATTCTCCCAATGGCATGGACCGTTCGTTCCAAAAAACTTCCACTTTCAGGAAGTCCTGACATGGAGGTGCTGAAACACTGGCTTGATTGAATAGAACCCGTGCTGAGATCTCCCACCCAAGAGATCATATGCATATTTGCGAATCGATTTGGACAAGAGGGTCCAAACTTGGACGCTGGAACAAACGCAGTACTTGGTATCAAGTTAGAGGTAGTCACTATGCATCGAATTTTGGGATTTAATGCGGAAGAACTGCTAGTTGCCAATACAGAGCTAGGAAATACAACGGTAATGTTAGATTTGCCTTCAATCTACCTACACTTCAGCAGGATTACAAGCCTAGGTGAAGATTCTCTGACTGATTATGCACCTTTTCGCCTATGGCTGTTTTCTGAGTCTAAAACCAGTTCAGTTCAAAGTCCTTGTTCCAACCCCCCTCCTCATCACCGGCTGGTGTGCACCGTTCCACAATTTCCGATTCCAAAAGAGTAGGTTTCTGCTGGAATATTGGCTTAGGTTGTAGAATCGCCGACTGAGAGGGTTTAATGACATCGATAAAGTTGATGTTGCGTCCTTCATATATGGTGAAAGAAAGATTTTGGTTGAGCGTGTGATTTCCGTCTACATTGTACTGCTGACGGTTAGAATAGGGCGTGCAGACGATATGAAATACATACGAAATAATAGTATCGACAGACATCCGGGGAATTTCGAAATGTGACATCCGCCGTCCAACGACCAGGCTTTGCTTCCGTCAGAGCAATCGGATTGGCCAAATTCCATGTGCCATGGAGATACACGCTCTTTTTACTTGAGTCTGTGTTTATGTAGAATCTTTCTGTAATACTGCTTCCCATGACGAACGTTGTGAGATGAAACAAGACGCCTATGAATTGATGAAGAGTATTTGTTCTGTGGAATTTCAACTCCCCCGGGCTGGTGAAGTATTTATCATGTTTTTAAGAGGACTTTTGAAGTGGCGGTGGGCTGGGAGTAGGTACTGGGGGAGCAAAACCTTGCATTTGCATGACAGAATGCTTGCCGTGATTATTGGATGCTTATTTTTTTTAAGCAACGTTGAATTACAAGCAATTCATTTTCTCTTGGTGTGAAAAGATATGAATCCATCTTGTTATTTCAGCTCCGCCCTTGTACTCTAGTAATCCGGTGATAACTGAAGATTTATTTATTGTTGTGGATTATGAAGAGCAAGATCGCGTGGTTACAATTTCTATGTGCACGTAGCGCATAGGTATGTGATTAACGCCACCAGCGGCACAGAAACTGCCGCGTGCAGGATGCTTTTGGCGAACGTTCAGCCACCAATATACCGTCTAGGTCCCCTGCAGGGGTGCAAGGCTGTAGACGGTAGAGGTTTGTTGCGTTCTTAGTTTATTACCTAAGTAGGGAAAGCTTTAAACCATAACAAAAACAGGGATCTCTGGAAAGCCTTAGATATTTATGTTAATTAGCTCTTGACATATGAAGCTAGTACGAGAAAGGCAACTATACTATTGACTTTTCGAGCGGAGGATGACCTGTTACTTGCCGCAATCTTCTTGGACAATGTACTCACATTGTTAAACAAGTGCCTCACTAAACGCTAATTATCAGTTAGTGTTGAGAAACTAGGTAGTTCAGTACAGATACAGAGGTCTGGACTAGCCACGCTAGGAGTAGCGGGTTAGTCACGTGGGGTATTAATATTCTACGCGTCCCGCAGATCTTTGCTCCTTAGTCAACTTGAATATACTCTGTTCTACCCACTTCTTCCTGTGCATCTGAGTTCCCTTGACCCTGTTATACAGGCTATAGGGATCTCAGTTCAATAGTTAGTATAAATGGTTGAACTGTTGTGGCCACTAAGTGAGTCCTTTGTGAAAATCCTCCTTACACCTAACACATAACAACACGTGACTTAATCCTGCAACGCTTACTATTATTAAACTCCTGTATATCAGCTTCTTCGTTCTCAATATCAAAAATATCTCGGTTACCAAGATCGTTATAAGCGTCTTTAATAAGAGTTTTTAATATATCTTGAACTGCGGAAAAGCTATTAACGTGGTTTATCAGTACCCTGCGCACTTTTCCCCTACCTTTAGGATGCAATTGATGAACCACAACACATAAAACTAACTAAAATCTAATTTTTGGTTCTACTGTAGTCATTGCAGTATTGGCTATCGCATGATGCCAAAAATATCTGAGAATATGAAGATAACATAAATTACTTGCCAGTACAAGGATGTGTGATTTTCGCTTTGAGCATATTAAAAGTATATCAGAAAGAACGCAAGCACGGTACCAACACTAAGGGATAACCAAAGTCAAGAACCCGCATCTCCACGAGCGCTCCAAGCATATTAACATGAAACGTTTAAAATACTATTTAAAAGAAATAAAGCAAAGAAGCTTTATTAAAACACGAGGATTACAATTATCGAATTGAATTAATCTTAACAGTTAAGCTAGTATTCTAGCTACTTAAAGAGTACTTAATTCTAAACTTAATACCGATTTAGTGATATGTTAACAAGAATTTAATAAAAGAAGCAACGCCTTATTCGTTAAAAAGAAAAACGGTGGTCGACGTATATATATGCATTCCATTTAGTGTAGCTAATAGTTGGCTGATTTCGAACTCAGCTTTATTCCGATACCTTAATAGTTGAGTCTAAATTAAGATACAAACACTACGCCTTTATGTGCTTTATATAGTTCCTTATTAACAAGAAAGGACCAACGGTGTCGAGTTGAGAATTTATACTCCTCAATAATCAAGCAAAGCACGCCGCTAGTGGAGAGCCTTTACCCCAATCAAATCACCAGCAACTACTGCTTCAACTCCATTTGCTATTACTGCAACCACAAGTTACCCAACCTCATCGCTACCACAAAATCCTTCTTTTCAGCCAGACCCACCAGTTGCCTCTTCATACGCCTGTTTGGGCAATGAACTAAACTTATTCTTCCTGTCGGAATAACTGACTTGAGTAAAGGGAGCCAACGAGAGGTAACACAGAAGTGAGGATATACTCTTAATCCTCTGTAAATATATGTTTTCTGTGTGTGTACAATTCTGTTTGTCCCGGAAGCAAGAGAAACTCGAAGAAACTCCTGGTTATATGCTAGCTACGCGAGCATGTGACTCACATATGACTTGTATTCCAACAGATTTTACTAATTCTAAAAATATTAAAATCTATCTCGAAGATAAAATCAACGAAATCACCACCCTATGGCTGTGTGCCCTCCGCACGATGTGGCCCCTCTAGACTTCTTCTTATTCCCTGTATATATCACTTGACGGCGTGTTAGGTAACGGCTTATTTATGTCCGGTTCTTCTATGACGATTGGGAGAGTCAGACTAAAGGGGTCCTTACAGGTCATAACTTTTTACAGCCCCCGAGCAACAAATTCATCAAGCGGGTATCGTCTCGGGGGATTTGAGGATTCAGCGTGAACAAACAAAGGTAGCCAGAGTATATAGGGAGTCAGTTTCAGGTGCTATCAGTGTCGTTATACTCGGGTGGTACCACTGATTCCGGTGTAGAATCGACACATTAAAGGGGGGGTCCCGGTATGGTAAAAATGTGTATTCAAGAAAAGGAGAGCTCTGTACGAGAGCTCTCCTTAAATGCTCGATAAGCAAGCATGTGACTAGAACGTGATGACTATTAAACCAACAATCCAGAGATAGTCGAGCAAACCTGAGGCCATAATGTAGCATTAACCACGGAGATTGCTTAAATCATCTGCTTCCAAAGTATCATCTCTAATCTCAACACCAGCCCTTTCCAGAATATCACGGTCATTTTTCGCGCCTTCAAATAACGAAGAACCAGTACTCGGGACAAGACCTGCCGGACGTTGGCTATGGAGGTATTGCTCCTTCAATTGCTAATGATGTTCGGAATTTTGTGAGAAGCTACTTTTATTGGCCTCATCTTCCTTCTCTAACTCAATATCGTCTTCGAGGGATAGAAGTAGACTGACAGTTGGTGGGCAATAGTCATGTATTGTGATGAATGAGGGGAGTAGAAGGACCGAAACCGAACAACCAGTGTTGTTGTGCTGGGGAAATGTAGTTCCGGCCGGCATGTATTGCGAGAGCAGCCAGTATTTGTGGACGTCGAAATGCCACCGAAACCCCTACGAACCCCCACCGATACCAGTCCAGCAGGGGTATGACCTCCTCAAACCTAGCTGAATCCCGATCCCAAGACATATTCGTTATTACATGGGCCTGCGGACCAACATAAATATCTAATACAAGAGAATTTTTTCTACGTAGTCCTTAACATAGTATATATCTTAAATGTAAAGTGTTACTTTTGGTGTGAAATAGCGTTTCGCTTAATAGCTGTTGACAGGGACTTGTACCACCATCGATAACCGGAAGCGACTCCATATATTACTTCAAATCGAGGTCGAGAAATTCAAAAACAAGTTAGAGATACGTGCGGACTGCTGGGTTCGAAGGACGATGTAGGATCGAGTTGCCGTCGCAGTCGTGGCTCCCTCTCCAATGAATCTGCTGGTGGTTTACTTCTCGAAAGATAGAATAGTCCGGATTACCTGTAATCGCCTTCGCAGACACGTTAACTTGACAAATGGCCTAACTTAATGTTCACTTTAACGCTTGTTAAACCTACAGTTAAGTTAGGTGTTGTCGAGTGCTCATCGCTGTCAACAATATAGGCTCGGCAGCACACGCCGCTCTTCTCAGATCAGCCTGTTTTTGCCTTAGCTGGTTTAAAATAAGAAAGGTGGGTTATGTGACCTCGATGGCTCCCCTTGGAGGTCTAAATAAAGCAGCTTAGGTAACTGACTGATTTTACTTAAAGGCCCGACAAAGGCTTGATGTGATTCTCTCACGAACATCAGAAATGGCTCCAAAGTTGATCAAAACGTCAGAAGCTCGAAAGAGTCAGAACAGGATTGCTCAGCGTAAATTCCGAGAGAGGAAGGCTGCTGAGTTTAACAAAATGCACGAGCGACTAAAAGCAACAGATAAAGAGCTTTTAAGATTAAAGGAAATTATTTTCCAAGTCCTAGCTAGAACGAAAGACAGTACGATCACGCTTTTATGCCAACTATTGAATTCAGGGAAACTCCTAAACACGATGGTTACGCGAGTGGCACTTGGCCAAATTCGGTTCTTAGTGACACTAATGCCGAAGAAAGCACGATTGTTAGCGCACCAAAAGATAGCAAATCCAACTATCGAAACCCTAGGAACCTTTTCTATAGATAATAGTCTCGTAATCCAACCTTTTATCACCAATTGGTTAAACCCGTTGTTAATAACTATTCTAACGAAAACGATTTACACGACTATTTTAATCATCTAGTCCCGGACTTTAACGATCAATTGGTTTGTTATAAGCCGGAAGGTAAGTTACTCACTGCGGTTATACTGTAGTAGGTAATAAAGTTTAACTTCTCACAGCTTCCTACGCAGTATATACAGATCTTTTCGCCAGTTCAAGTTACCTTACTACGCTCACAAAATGATACGCATTTTAGCTAAAGAGCAGTTGTTGCGTAAAGTGTCTGGTCGTATCGTGAAAATATATCAAGGACGGTGCCTCCTAAAGAGATTCCTTACTAAATCACCTTGAACTTAGTAAGTGAGAACAATTCACTTATCGGGGGCGCGCGCAGTTGCGCCGCAACCCGCGACACCGCGGGCCCCCCTCGCTTGGGTCCCGTGACCCGCTTACCGGCCGCGGGCGGCGCGCCGTGAAATCGCGTGCGCGGCCCCGCGATAAGCGGCGCGGGGACCGCGCGTGCTACTTATCACCTCTCCCCCTCGTGTCCCCGTTTGTCAACAACTGCAAAAACACCGCACCCCGAGACAGAGACGGACGACAGCCATGGACGATTCGTACGCCGCCGCGACGACGCGCGCGCAGGAGGCCCGCCGCGCTGGCCTGAAGGCGAAGAAGGACGAGCAGCCGGACAATACGGCACGCAGCTACCGGTCGAAGCAGCAGGAGTGGAAGGCACGTCCCCCTCCCCCTCGTGTGTCGGCATAATTCGCCCTCTATGCCCAAGAAATCGTAGGGTCCTCTCCATCCTTTGCCCTCCCGGTGTACCAAAACCGGGTCATTGATGCAGAGGTCATGAATATGAAGTAGTTCCGGGGCCGTTTCGGGTGACTAACGCATCATTGACCTTGCGGGTGGCATTGACTTTTCGCACTTCTTTCATAGCTTTCTTGATCGTAGCCGCTCTCTGCTCAACTGACGGATTTGGGGGGTCTAGTTCCGTCAACCTGGGGTATGCTCCAAATACGAGCAATGTAGGAATCAGCCCATTAGGGCCAGCTGTGTCGTTCACTGCTTTGACTGCCATTTGCAGTCTCTCCTCGTCTCCTAATTCAGGGTGCTCTTCGGTAACAATTTCATAGGCACGTCGGAGTGGCCGATGGTAGCGCTCCACTTTGCCAATTGAATGATGTGCCTCCACTGGTACCAGTTTAGGAGTGCTGTCTACAGATCTGAGGGCACTCTGAAACTCTTCTGAATTGAAGTTGGTTCCATAGTCATACACTACGAAGTCAGGCGGCCCAAGATATGTGTCCAACCATGCTGACTTGAATGCGTTGAAAGTGGCCCGAGCCGTTGCCGAACCGGGCACCTTCCGAAGTAGTTTCGCCGCATTAAAGCCGGTTGCTTCATCTACGATGTGGAGTGCGTACCGCTCACCAAACATCGCTATATCAACGTAGACCGTATGATTGAAGTCTACGTCGTCCTTCAGCTTAAAGCGAAACCTGTGCGGAGCATCTGCGTGTCTCTGGCAGTGCTCACACATCTCCTTAACTCTCAACATGATTTCCGAATCATGCTCATGGCCAGCTTGATCTAGCAGGTGTTGTAGACGTCTTACCGAAGGGTGTCCGAAACGCCTGTGAAGCCGACGTATCTCTGGTTCGGTCAGGTGGCACGCATTTATTGTTCCCGTAGAAGTGTCCAGTAGTTGGCGATGTTGATCCAGGAGAAGCCATGGATGCCCATGCTTCCGCACAATTAAGTGCCTCTTGTTGCCCTGAATCAAGACATTGCGCAGGTTATCATAATGCGCATTTAGCGCATCTAACTGCTGTAGGCAAACCAGAAACGGGATATCTGCGTCCACGATTTGGAAGTCCATCTCTCCAGCCGGAGTGTTGACCGTGGCTACCCCTAGGGACGGTCGCGAACCGGCTCCGAATGTGATCCGGCTCTGGCCCGCCTGGCTGGTGTCAAACTTAACATCCTGAATTCGCTGCAGTGCTCGCAACTGGTTGAGTCCTCCAGTGTTCTTATTCGATGCCCCTGTGTCAATCAGCAGGCCTTGGAAGAATCGGTCTGTCCATTGCGTGGTGTAGGCGCTGCTAAGAGCAGGCACTTAATACGCGGCAAGACTCTGCCAAAAATAATTTTATTTTCCCCCTAATTATAAGTTATGACTACAGTACATATGAAATCTAAAAGTGTTTGTCTTCCTGAGTCTATGGCCTCTTAATATCTCCCTCTTCAAAGCCCTATGCTCAGAAATGTCCGTAACAATTTAGGCCCAAATAAGATAATTATATTCTGTAAAAGATGAAAGAGTAACGATAGTATTAAGACTAGCTTTGCAGCTTCTAAGACTTCGCTTATTCTCTTTACCTCGTGCTTAACTTCTTCTATCTTAATGTTAATTCCCGTTGATTTCTCATCTTCTTCTAATTCTCCGTGTGCTTGTTCATTTTGTTTATTGTTCAGTTCGCGTTCTGGCTCGTATATTGCTTTGTATGCTATTTCATCAGCTAAGACTTCTTGGAAAAGATCTTTTGATAAAAATTCGGATAGCAACAAATGGTCTTCTGGTGCTTCTAAAGGTGCTGAACCGTCAGCTTTCACTTCGTTGAGCTTCTTTTCCAATTCTTCTTTTAAACATTTCTTTAACTCAAGCGAAGGTAACCATATTGAATTAGATACTCTGTTTAGGAAGGTTTTTTTTTCTTCTGCTACTTCTTGCTCCAATAATTGGTTTGCTGTTACTAATGCTCTCTCTAAGAGTTTCTCCCATAGCTTTTCATTTCTTTTATACACATCTCCCAATTGGCTATCCTGAACTAGATTAGTTTGTATCATTATGACATATGATTAATGTTTGAAAATGTGCGAAAGCTTTACTTATATATCATTATCCTGCGTTTGATTAATAACTAATTTGCTTATTCATATTAGTACTATCAAATGGCGAAGATTATGTTACGGTATGTAACTTACCTAAATAGATTGGATTGTGTTCTTTACAGTAGTACGCACTGTGGTTCCCTTATTTTGTAGCTGAATTACAGAAATCAAGCTCCCTGCGACGCCTGGGACGTACAGCACTTCAGTGAGTGCTACAATCCGTTCAGAGGGCTACTTTTAGGGGTATCGTACCCTGGTGATTCAGGCTCGAGGTTGACATATAAAAAAATAAGGAAGTATATTAAGTAGTGTTACTTTGCATTGCTAAGAACCTAGTGTCTTGACGAAATCATTCTATCTGCTACGAAGTAGTCGAGGAGTACCACTCCCGACCTCCAGGATGGATCCATCTGAGTCGACTAGCCTTGGAGACGGGTAATTTACAAAAAGCAGCTCTGGAGGGGGTTTTGGGTAGACACGACCATGGTAGTGCAGTTCCTTCCATCCCCGTTCAAAAGCATGTCCGATTGGGCCTCTTCGCAAAGCAGTAAACCTTGGAAACTTCCGAAAGATGGCTTGTCGGAGTTCGCGACTCCATTCCGCGCGGTTCCCGGTCTCGTGAAGAGGTTGTGCGATGTGCTTGATGTTCTCTAGAGCATACAGAGGTATGCCACCGTCACTGAGGAAATTGCCAAGGTCCAGCTTATAATTGCCAGACCATCCTTCGGGGGTCTTCCGGAGCTCATCTAGTAGCCATAGGACCGCGTCTCGCTCCTGATCAAACAAGCCACCCATCTCAATCAGTACGTAGACTATAAATCGTATTAAGAGGAAGAGAGGAAAGGAACATTGATAAGTGCCGCATAATATATATCGCGAGAAGATCTCTTTAAAAGACGTTAAAGTAAAGGTACGAGAAGATGTACACTTAAAACTCTTTAATGTATTCGTGCTTATTGGTTATAATTATTGCAGGATGATTTCGTATGATATAGGCAAAGAAGGAGGCAAGATGAATTCTAAGTGCTATACTAAGTAAATCCTTCCTCAAATACTTAATGATTTCCACTTTTATTGAGTGCTTGATGGCCTCCTCTCGCTTCTCTTGCGCCTCTCCTCCGCGCGATCCAATAGTATCTTCCTGGCTAGTCTTCATGCGTCTCAAGCTCGTGGCCCTGCCCAAACATATTCCAGCGTAATCCTCCTTCTAGGAAGCAAGAGCCCCTACTGGAGTGGTTAGCCGAGTAGGCTTGAGAAGTCCAACTACTGTGGGGTTAACAAACCTTTATTGAGTAGTCTTGCTGACAATGTCAGGCTTTCTTATAGCCTCCGGGGATCAACTTCGCTTATATATTGTAAACCTTTCAAGAGATAATGTAATCGATTCTTAAATCTAAATACTCTGTTGTCTTCTCGCTTCATATCATAAAGCGGTAATTTTAGGTTTTGTTGGAAGAACTGGTGTTCTAGGGTTATCAGTACAAGTGCGGTTAGGTTAGTACCAGCAGGTTACACCACCGCATAGTTTACCTAGTCTAGGACTAGCATAGCCATTTGGCAACCTTTGACTAATTGTTGAATTGCACGGTCTGTAGGGCTAGAAGAACCAGCCGTACGACGTTGTACGAAGTCTCCGATTGCCTTAGCTTGTAATTCCAACTCCTGTATATTATGTGGCGTCTCTGGGACCCAATGCGCTTGTTCGGTCGCGGGAGGAGGAGGAGGGGTAGGCGTCCGTAATTGAGTATTGAGCTTCGAGAGGACACGTTCAGGGTCGTACGGGACTAACCCAGTAGCTGCGAACCCGCTACGGATCGTATTTAGAGTCAAAGCTTCCGTACGAGCTGTAAGATAAGCTGAAAGAAAATCAGACTTATCAATATGGCTAACTCCAACTCGCATAAGATCTTCAATTTGTCGTCCGTACGAACGTTTTAAACCCGCAAAGCAACTAACATCAAGAGGTTGAAGTAAATGCGACGAATGTGGTGGCATACAAAGAGTAATAATACAGTGGTCTTTGCAAATGTCGGTGCAGTACCGGTTCATGTACCACGCCGCATGTGTGAATATATTCCAATGCGAGTATGGTGACAGAGTTCAAAGTATGGGTTATAAAATCTGTGTTCTATTAAAGAGAGCGCGAGGATA
>JAFJYG010001157.1:0-13461 GCA_017366145.1 Cadophora sp. M221
GAATGGTTTGATATATGAGCGATGAGAGTGAGGGGTGTAGGATAGAAGAGTAATACCAAACCAATTCAATCCAATACATCAGTTCCAGTATTCATTCAGTCCTCAATTCTCACAAAGGCCAGGCACATCAAGATAGGGAAAGAGACAGTGTTGCTTGTTTTGTATATATCTTTTTATTTTTATTCCTTCCTTTCCTGTTCGTCTTCTTCTTCATCACAGTATAGTTCTGATCTATATCAAGAACACTCACTCAATCACTCAACTTCCCACCACCAAGGGCTATCCAATTTTCTACTATACATATACAAATCCCAGCACCCTATCCATCCTAAGCGGTGAACCCATCCCTTCCAACCAAATAACAGAACCTAAATTAAGAAATAAGAAGATAAGAGAGATAAAGCAAAGCAGGAATGAAATCAACTGCTGCTAGGTAGATCGACAACCAGATAGAACGCCTGTAAATGTTGGTATCGAACAACAACAACAAGAATGTATACAAATGTAAGATAAGAGCGATGAAAGTAATACGGGTCAACGAAAGTAAAGAAAATTTGACCGGATGCCGATGCGGTCGAGTGGATAATAGAAAGAGATATCAATGAGGAAGAAAAAGCAGCAACACGCGCTATGCAGAAAAAAGAACAAGAAAACAGGCAAAAGCAATGTAACGGTAGCGGATTGTGGGTCGTCGTCCAAGTCGTTTGTTTTTTGTGTGTAGGGTAGTGTGGATTCGTTTTCGTTATGCATCGAGCGTCGAAATCGTAAAGGAATGTCAAGAACGTAAAAATATATGCATGTGCATACTATATGGTGTGAGGGATAGCCGTTGTGGTGTAGTGCGTGCAGCGAGGCGGAAAGGAGTAAAAGTAAACAAAAAAACAAAAAGCAGAGCAGCTCATCGCTTCGTGATCGATTCATGAAAAGATTCCTCACTTCAACTTCCCCGCGCTCCTCTGTTTATGCAACGCCATGCCCTCGAACGCAACGGCGTTCAACAACATCGGTATCTGCTCCTCTTCTTTCTTCTCCGCCACCGCCGTCGTAGGTGTTGGCGTCGCATCGCCATCAAGTGCAGGCTCTTCTCCCATCCGCTTAATCTCATCCTCAACATCCGCCATCAGCGCCGAGATATCACTATCAGCATAAATGCGAATACTCTCCACACACCTCCTCGTAGTCCTCAACGGCGCCTCGGGCGACGAGACCTTCACCTCCTCCACCACGCGCTCGAGACGTTCCGGCGACGACGACTTTGTAGGTGAGCGAGGCGGCGTATTAGGATCGCGCGAAGCAGCTTGAGATGTAACATGCGCCTTGACATTCTCACCTCCTCCACCCAACAACAAACTCACCGCCTCATCACTAGCCAGCGACGTCGACGGGGACAGCGCAGGACTCATCAGCAGCGCAGCAGCGACGTGCTCCAACAACTTCTGGCGCACCCTCGTGCGTCTGTTCTCCGCCTGTTCGAGTTTCGACACCCAGTCGTCGATACTGGTATCCAACTCACTCAGCGCCTCTTCTTGCCGTAGCATGCTCTCGTGACTAAAGCGTGCGACGCGAGGACTGCGCAGATACGTGCATATCCTCTCATGGAGATTGCGACGGCCAGAACGGAGCGAGCGGTGCGTTTTCCTGAGGTATTCGCAGCGTTCGTCGAGGGCGCGGAGTTCGCGGGACAGGGCGTCGACGTCTTTGGTGCAGAGGACTTGGAAGCGGGATGCTTGCCCGATGGCTTGTTTGCGAAGCGTGGCGATCTCGCTTAAGGGCAGGTGTGTGTGGGCTGTTGTTGCGGAGTGGCCGGTTGGGAGGTGTTCGAAGGCTCGTTGTTCCTCTGATCTATCTCGTGGAGAGTTTGTTTCTGATGAGTGTGATTGTGTTTGACATGGAGCGGTACATGCTGATGTTGGGATTGAGGGGGAGCGTTTAGAGTTGGATCGCTTAACGGGGGAGCCTTCGGATGGGGAACGCTTCTTGGGACGACCCCGGTCCATGATCGATGCTGCGCTTTCCGATTCATGTCTTCTGTGGCCTTTGAGGGTTGGGCCGACGGGGAATGATCGTTGGTGGGAGAGGGAATGCTGGGCGGCATCTGATGAGCTTTTGGTGTGGCACATGTGGCTCTGGGAGGTGGCAGAAGTTATTACTGGGGAGCAGGAGGTTCCGTTCCATGGTCTGGGTGATGAGCGACCCTCGAGTGGGAACTGCGGATTTGGGAGAGGCTTTGGTGAGTAACGTCCCTCCAGCGGGAACTGAGGAAGAGCAAATGGAGTGTTGGGTGTGGTTGATAGAGAGGTTGCTGCAGTGGAGGCTGATAGCAAACTACTGGAAGACCCTGACATGGGAGTATATGGGGAGGCCCGTGGGTGTGGGGAACCCTCCTTCATCCGCGCAGACTTGGGAGGAACATCTGGGGGAGTACCACAGCTTCCACTTCCCGAGCGCGAGCGCATACGTGAATTAGATGACTGCCGGGTAAGTCGCTGTTGAGGTTGTGAGCATGTCGATTGCGGGATGACCAGCGGCGTCAGGGATTTGGGCGAGAGGGGTTGTTGTTTCGGCGAGGCGGATCGAGATTTATTGCGAGAGGAGTATGAAGTTGGAGCTGGGAGCGGCTGGGAGATGTCCTCGTCGTCAAAAATGTGGCCGTTGAGTGGTACATTCGCTTGAGCCTGTCCATTACTTCCACTATCCGGAGATATAGCCATCTCAGCATTCTCATCCAATGCAGGTCCGGATATGCAGGAGAGCATGCTCTCCCCGAACACATGCTGCCGCCAACTGTTCCCGGGTGCACTAATAGATCGCTCGTGCAGTGGTGGCCGGCCGGGTATAGTAGCTAGACGATATAATCAGTTTCATGAAACATACCAGACAGAATCCTTCCACCCTCGAACTTGTACTCACGAGAATCCATGGCAACTTCCTGGACCGTGGTCATTGGACTTGGACCTAGGTCTGCTGGCATACTGGGCTTCCTTCTCCGGTTGACTGTCTGTTCCTTCGTTTTCAGTCCCAGCCGTAGAGCGTTTGTGAGTAAGGACCGGTCCTTTTCACTCGTTCCATTCTGCCCCATTGCCGTCGATTGTGATGACTCTGCATCGCCATTCTTCTGTCCTGCAGCTATCGATAGCTTTTCCTTTGCCGCTGGAAAGAGCTGATACTTTCGTGGCTCCGTGGGTTGATGCATCCTCCACACATACTTCTCGGAGTCATCGGTGGTAGTGCTTTCATTTGTCTGTATAATCTTCAGTGAGCGTGTCCGACGAAGATGTTGGCCGAACATACTGCTGGTGATGCTTCATTGGGAGAATGTGGTGATAGCTCTCTGGCTATATAATTATTCAACCCCAAACTGCTTGGTGGTCCCACCATCAAATCCGCAATATGAGCCATGGACGTTTCAAGGCTACCAGCTTGGCCTGCCTGGTCGACTGTAGGATTCTCCACAAAAGCAAAGCTGGAAGGTTATGCACTTAGAATTAGGCGTCCCGACGAACTGTTCCACAGGCGTAGGAGGGGAGGTGAATATTAGGATTCAGATAAGAATCGTCGAAATTTGGAAGATGGCCCACAGGATCCTTAAGCAAGATTGCATGAACAGGAGCAACCACGATATACTTAAGTGCAGACTGAAGCAACTTGGACGGACCCCGGACGATGGAGGCGATTCGACTATCTTAACATCAGATCCCTACATCACATAAGAAACGATGCAGCAGGGATAGCTCAACATCCATGTCTCCAACGATGGTGCTGCTTGAAGTGGAGCAACACATGAACGCTGTGGCGTCTGAGACACCACAGTCACTTTTTCTTCCCTCTCTAGTGTCCACTCCGGAATGGACCCTCACGCCCCCCAGCAACTGAGGCGTTGCGATGGAGGGCTGCTGGGAGGTACTGCGGGCCTGGGAGGCTGGGATCCAGAATGAAACCGCTTGAGCCCATGACAGGCAAGCTTGCTCCGAGATCAGCCAGGGTCAGTGAGTGAGTGAGCACTGAGATGCGGTGTGCACCGTGCAAGACAAGAGAGAAGCCATGGAACAGTTAGCTATCACAGACCAGGGCAGTGGGAGGAGGGATAGGAGGGACTCGGGGACTTCTCCTGCATCGGGTAAGGTTCTAGTGACGAAGTTGACTCGCTGCTGCAGCAGTTTCTGCATCTCTGCAGCACTCGAGCACTTGAAGCACGTTGTTTTTGGGCTTCATGGCGCCTGGCTTCCTGGCCTCATGGTCGACGTCGGCTAATAGTACAAATTATTGAGCACTGGCTGGACTGCAAACTCTGTTGCTGAGTTTATTTTTGAGTGCATGGTTAGTACATGTGCAAATCCTAGACAGACACCTGGATAGGGGTTATAATTGGTCTGGAGATGGAGGTAGTTGTAGGGGGAAGCCTTCCAGTTCTTGCACGGACGTTGCTTTTGGGTTGCATTCTGACGAGTGAAATTAGCTAGTTGGTGGGGGCAGTCTGTGCTTTGCTATGCTGATGCTGATTCTCGCCTCCCTGAGACCCCTTGGCTACAAGTCAAGTCAAGTCAACTCGACTCAACACCAGGTTACGCTGGCAATGCCATGATCCCGTCACTGTCATCACTAACTCAATCGACGATCAAGCTGACTTTGGGAGAGCTGAAGCATGAAGGCGTTCACCATCATCCCACATCTGCATCAGATGACCAGATACATCGAATTTACAGCAGATCCTGATTCTGTTCGTGTAAACTGCCGAACTCTTCTGGACCATAATAGAGCGAAGTGCCGGTTGATTCAAACATGAGGCGTTTGCGGGAGGTCGCTCTTCTGCCTGGTCCTCCGTTGCTTCTTCTACTGGCAGCAAAACTACAAATGGAAAACAGCTTTGCGGAGGACTTCATAGCACTGCACTACTCATAGACTTCTAATTCTTCTACTTGACTCGGATAACTCTTCGTCATCTTCTCTCCGTCGATCGGAGACTTGTCCGCAAACTTTCATCTCACCATCGTGGCGTGACGTTCGTTCCAAAAGTAAGGTTTCTAGCTAAGGCAAGTCATCCAGTCAGAAATACTCACTACACTCCCGCTATGAACAAACATGAGAGGTTTCGAATCATGAACTTGTGGTCCCTCACAATCGATAACACCCCGCCAGATCGAATATATTAACACTCTAGATGAGAATTGCTTGGTTGGGGTTTGCAATTGCAGTTCATCGTTATTAACAGACCATGGCGGTAGAGTCCTCCCGCACTCTCTCGCATCAACATCGTAGCAAGCGAGAGAAGTCGAGAGTCGAGACAACGATCGCCGAAACGCTCAAATCACCGGAACCCTTCTGCTTCATGCATCAGATTCCGACTTCCCACCTCGGAGGCGGGGTACTCACCCACTTACGGTCATGAAAGCCGTGGTGGAGTCTGTGCGAGTACTTTGTACAGGGGCACCCTCGAGTTTTGCACTGACCGGGTCCAGCAGGCTATTCTCAAACAGCACAAGTCTCGAGTGGCTGAACAATCCCTCTGCACGGCATGATTCAGCACGATGGGAGTATTGTTCATACTGAGCGGCCAGTCTTTCCTTTTTCTCGCAACAACCTCCGTCTCCCTCGTCGTCCCCCCAAGCAGACTCAAGTCACTCAAGCAGCCAGCACCCGGCCATCCGCTGCAGCAAAGAACTCCTCCTTTCTCCCCCCATGTCGCTCATCCGGCTGCAGTCTCGAAGATCCTATCACAATTCCCGGGGTTCCATGCGTTTGGGCCCAGATCACGAACCGTCGACCAGGGAGGGCCGAACTGTGGTTTGGTACGAGAGGTGGCCAGAATAGAAACGATGGCCAAACGAAACTAGAGGCAGCCTCACTCACGATGTCGACGAGCCGGCCTCATCTTCATCCATCAGACAGCGGCAGAGCGTTCTAAAAGACGCAGAGAATGTGTATGACAGCTGCCCAAGTGCACCGGCTTGCTTGGACACTTTTGGTCAATCTTTAGGCCGGTTCGAGGAGGTTCTCCTGAATCACACAGATGACGGGTGTGTCGAAGAAGTCCCAGCAACTGGCCCGCTCCGCTATGGTCCTGCCAAGCTTTCTGGTCCCAGGTCATCGGCGGGTCCCATCACTGAGCTCTTGTTTCACGGCTGGCCGATAGGTAAGCTTGTTCTTGAGGTTAAATCCCTCCATATTGCTGGGTAACTCGAGTACTACGTACGGTATTGATCCCTTTGGCAGGCATGGATGGCATCGATAGGAGAACGATAAGCTGCTTCACAGTCGTGCTCGAGGAGGGATCATGGACCTCGTTGCCCACACTGGTGGGTAACTTCATCTAATTCTTCTGGCATCAACCCTCCACGGCGGGTGATCTCTACAAGGTGGGAGCGGGGTGCGAGGGAGGGGCAAACTCAAGCACACTTTCTTCTCCTTTCAGCTCTGAGCTCAGTCCAGTACCAAGTTCAACACCAAATTTCCTATGGCATTATCAAATTTCAACCGCATTATGCCTCATTTTTGAGACCGCGTACTCCCATTTCCGCGCAGTTCTCCTATTCATATTTCAAGAAAGTATACGTGATCAAGTTTGATTTGTTTCCTGCAGGCAAAGCATGGCAAACAATAATGCATAGCTGCACATCTTATCCAAACCGGAGAATTATGTGCTGCACAAATTCTACGAGTCAAAGTGGTTCGCGGAGCATGCACAACGAAACAAGAAACAATCCTCCGACATGCTAATAGCATGACCCCCGTAGCCGATGAACACAGAAGATAACCTCTTTTCACAACCACGTCGTCCTGTCTCCGGTGCACTTCAGAAGTGCCGGCTAGGATGCACGTTACTGCACATGTTCCTGCAAGTCGAGACACGAGGTGCTAGTTTTCTCCTCAACAGAGCAAGTCTCTTCCGCCGCACAGATCTCTCCTCTACCTTATCCCGCGAGAAATTTCCTGGTACAGCCCAGAAACTTGCCCTCATATGCAGCGATCTCCGTGGCTCCCTTTCCTCTTCTTGGACGCGAACGTACGACTCTTCATCTCATCCAGAGTTTAGCCGTGTGCACTGCTACCGAGCGACGCACGCGGTACCGATTAGGTTCATCACTTCACAGATTTGGTTTTGTAGTTGTCAATGCGGCTCTGCTTTTCCATAGAGCGGGATAGCCGGCGTAAAGAGTACGAAAGTTCACAGTCTTCCTCCCGCTACGGGCTAGCTTTTTTTGCTGTTTCTTACTAATGTTATCTCCATTTCTTTCTTTCATCAAATCCCCAGGGTCCTTCATCTTGACTCGGTAGAACTTTGAAATATGGGTCACATCCCACAAAACGCCAGTTCCACCAGATAAATGAAAGCAGCCCCGGCGAGCCACACGACGGAAGGTTATACCCTAAAGAATTCTCCGTAGTCTTATATGTGCTCAATTATAAGCAATATTGGCCTTCGATATGAGTAGATCATTTGGTGATCGAACTCGAGATTTTCAATCTTCAAATGTGCTCTCTGACATTTTCGTCCGAACTTCTGATCAATACTGTCTATATTTGCATATGCAAGTTGATATGCACAAAAGACACCAGGCAGCACAAAACCAGCGGCTACACAAGATCCGACCTTCTTTGTTCGCTCAAATGGTCTCCTCCAAAATCTGCAAGTTGTTCACAAAAGAGCTTAGGGCACTGGGCGCAGCAAGCCCAAGTGTCCCTGTGCGGTGATAGATCCGCTCACAGACCGCAATTATTCCCCACCACTTTTATCCATGCGCGTTAGCCCTATATCAAAGTGTCAATATAGGATCAGTTTGACATTGATTTTGTCGTACTCCGTAAAAGCTTAGGTTGGATCCATATTTTGGGCTGGGAATCCAATTGGTGCCTAGCCAACAGTTCCAAACACCGAAACTCTATTTCTCACGATCTTTGTCTTTGGCGAGCTGCTCCGTGAGTCGTGCTTGGCATCTATGTACCGACGTATTCCCTTTTGCAGTGCTTATAAACATGCTGACGGGTATCTCGGGCTTTGGTGGCTTCTGACTTCTTGAAGAGACGGAGATGCGAATAAATGCGGGGATTGTGAAAATTGGGCAAATCGGGTATTGCCCGTGGCTTATGGAAGATAAGGTACGAACGAATACGACTTTGTTCCGCTTTCCAACGCTTTCGAACGTAGGAATTCTACCTTGTAAAGACCTGGTGGCTGGATTCTATCCGGATTCCATCCAACTCCCGGCGGTGGAGTAAAAAGGTAGGCAGGCAATGTAGCAGGCGTTCTCCGCAAGTGAAGCCTCCAAAATCCTCCCAAATCCGACTGGGGAGAATAACGAGTATCAAACACGAGATCACGCAACACAGCGTCTCGAAACATTGAGTTCGTCCCAAGTTTCAATTCTCTCTATCTGAAGGGTCTGGAGATTTTATCAAACTCGTCTTCAAACCTCACTCGACTAAACTTCAAACCAAACATCGTGATCCAATCCCAGGATCCCCCCGTTTGCACGCCCGCGTTTCAAAGTCTCCACCAACACCCACGCAGCCGTTTGTCTGTCTCACAGTAATCTACACCCCCATAAGTAATCTATTCTTGACCCCGCTCGACCCCGGAGTCCGGCTTACCCCTCCCTATATCAGATCCAGGTGTTCTTAAGTATTAAACTCAACGTCACCGAGAAGTCGAAGTCTCGAACGCGTAGAACCTCATCTTATTGTTTCGAGGCATGAAGTTTGTTCATCACGGAATCCTCCTCCTCCAGGTAGGGTAGCAATAAGGATTCTCTCCATCTCCACAATTCTTGCTTCGTCTTCAGGATGTAACGGCTTAGGAATGAACTCAAGTAGCGATCTTCGTATTTTCCAGCAGCTGAGCAGCCTTGAGAACCGTGAACCTCCAAGCAAAGGGATGGCTTTCTGGCCGTGGCCGTGTTTGTTCGAGTCTCTAACCACAGCGGGACACCTCCGATGCTCGTCCTTGCTCGCCCACGCGAGGAAACGGGAGAATGCGACCTTGACGCTCCCGTGCCGTCCCAAGCAAGCAAGAATAGAAAGCCAAAGTCGACGCTTTTGGACCAGCTGCCGTCCGTATCTTGCGGTGAGCTGGAAGCGATGACGGGACCACGATTCTCCCCCTTTCCCCTTTCCCTCCCGCCATCTAACTCTACTTTGCAGAATCCAAACTTTGATTCCTGACCTTCTGGGTCTCCAGAAGACGGGACAGAAGGGTCTATCCAAGACAAGCGTTCCTCACCAGAGGACTTTGAGACCGCACTCCGAGCCGCTGTCACGATAGGAGCGTGGGCACCTGGCCCGTTTCACTTCCTTCCAGAAGTCCCATCTCCGAATGCCCTCCTTATCCACCCACCGACCAGCTTCCAGCCACTGCACGTCAAAAGTTTCTTTCCATTCCCTCTCGTTTCGTCCCATGTAGCATTCCTGCTTCCCGGATCGTCTTCCACGCGAATTGAAAAAGTTGCCAGGAGGATTTTTTGTGCACTTCGTGGCTTTCTTGCTGACTACCTCCTCCAGTCCTCTTGGGATCTTTTTTGTTTGGTCCGTCGGGGATTATCATGCAGCAGGGAATGATGATGAAACGGCGATTGTGCATGGCAGTGCAAGGTTCAGTGCATGGGGTGTGGGTGAAAAGGCCCGAAGCGAGCCCACGTGATACGACCCCTTCAAGTTAAGTTGGGGGTGTCTACTTCACTTCATATCGCCTGGACTTGTTGTTATCATTTGTGGGGTGGGGTGTGATCATACGTCTTTAATATATCTTCAAAAGCTTGGCCCTGGGGCATTGTGACGCTGCTGTTCGGTCGCTCGGATGTGATAAGCCATCATCTATCCGGGTTCCCTTATCAAAGACCCTGGGGTTTGTTTGGGCTACATTATTGCCCGACAATGATTTACTTCATTTAGAGAGATGTGCAGTTTTTTATCTCAATGGGCACGGAAGGTGTTCGTCAATGCTGATATATTAATATATACTTTAATGTCTCGGTAGTTTACCGTTGTATTTCGTAATGTTGATCATAGAATACGACATCCCCAAGTCACTGTCTGCACTGTCCTCTTTCTTTCTTTTCTCTGTGTCTTTGATATGGATGTGGATGATATCTCGAATTCATGTTCATATGTACCAAACATGCTCACTTCTTGGCTAGTAGCAACCACCTCGTCCCCTCGACGAGGTCTCAAAACCATTGTTTACTGATCTCTAATTCTGATGCTGTGGTCCACCACCTATGCGGTAGTCCCGGATAAACACTATTCTTCGCATCACTCTCATTCTCCCTCAAAATATAATCCAAGATCAGAGCTTCGTCTCGCCTAGGATCCCATCCACAGATTTGGAAGTACGTCTTCTGTACCAACCGATCGTGGAAAGCGTTCAGCATGGTGAGAGCCTCGCATCTGCTAGGGGAGCTCCATGTTTGCCTGCAATTGATTAACTCTGAGGTTTCACTTTGATAGAATGTCTGGAAAGTACTGTACCAACGACGTAGTCGATACTCCTCCTCGTCAGACCTGGCGTATCATGGATCTCATCCAGGCTTAAGATCCTGTCTTTGTATTTCCTGGCTGGGCATCGGGATGACAAATGCCGGATGCCATGAAAAGACATCTTATCAGTGGTGGAGACATGTTTTCGATCACAGCTTTATGAGCAGGAACTGCAATGAAATTCCTTCCTGCGGATATTCCGCTGATAATAAATCCCTCTCTGAGATCCGTTCCCAGCTTCACTTTGACGTCTGCTGTAGTTGGCTGTCCCGGTCAGTGGTGGAAATTTTTCTTCCAGTTGAAAGCATATCCTGACAATCTTTCAATACATAAGAAAATGTATTTTCCAGAGTAAGAAGATACTCAATATTGACAACGCTGACTTTCAAAGTGTAAACTAGCTCTCTGCATGCATCATAATCTATTCTTTTCTCTCAGTTCATAGTCTCACAATACCCACCCTGACGAGAGTCAAGGGACTCACTGTTTTTGAAGTCCTCCCAGAACAAAGCTGTCGTGCATGTACACAATGAGTGGCGGTTTACTCTCGTTGTTGGGAATGTATGAGCGGATTTTTATTGCTCGCTCGGCACTTCAATTGTAATTCGGCAATCTCGAGACCTGGATCTGGTACAATGGTATTGTATTCTCTCTTCATGCGGCAGACCTTAGTCCCTGGAGTCGGATTGTTGGGATACTACCTAGGTGGAGATGATTAGCGGCTGATTTTTTAGTATTGGGGAATGAGTTATTACATTGATTCATTTTGGGCGAGGGGTAGCGCGGTGTTTCTATTCCGCCATTATCATGACTCGAAGAAGAATCGTACTGGAGTTAAATATCTCTTCTTCTTTCCTTCAAAGATGAAATGGCCAGGAGCCTCTGAGTTCTCAATACCTTTTGCGTGTATCAACGGGTGAGGACGGGAAAGTGTTGAAGGGAAGGAAAGTGTGGCCGGTCTCGACTAGGCGACTGTTGTTGATCAAGAGACAGTTGCACTGAACCTCAGAACCCTTTTCAGAGTTCCACTCAACTCCTATGAGTAATGATTTTATGTCAATACCAGATCTCAGTCCTCCACATTCATAAACATAAGATAGCAACAACCCTTCTCCTAAATGCATTGTTCCACTTTCAGGAGCACGGACGGCACATTTTATAGCCTCTAGCCTCCCATTACTCCACAAATGCGACTTCTTCTATAGCCTCGCGATGAAGGTTTCACACATCTGATCTAATCTTTCGATCAGATAAGTTTGATCACTGGTGAGAATCTAGGCTACGTTGACTGGTTGATTGGGTTACGCATTTCACTTCCATCCCCCATCCGTAACCTGTTTTCTGACGATCGATGGACATTTGTTCACTTCTGTGGAGAACTTCTGCGCCATTCATGTGTTTATGTACTTTTTAGCGAAGTCTTGCTTGGACCTAAATAAAGATATCGGGACACTTGTTTTAGATAATTTTTTGGAGATTCACATTTATGGCAGAATTATTTTCTCAGACATCGAATCCTATATATTTCACATGTCCACATTTCTATCTCATGGGCAGATTTAACCCAACTTCTCAAAAATGATTGGTTATTATTATTATTATTATTTTCATTCCTCTACTCCTCCCTTCGAATTCCACGCAAAATCCCCCCAGATGTAAAATTATTTCTCATAGGCATCGCCTCAAGCACCCTCTTTCACTTTTACCCTTCATCAAAATACCACAGTAGCAAAACTCCAATCTCCAACATCCAATGAATTGGGGAGACAACCCAAAGTTACTTAGACTGAGATGTTTGGACGTTGCAAGACCCTCTTTCGGTATGACTCAACTCGCAACCAATCAAACCAAACCACCTTTTGAGCCAGGCTGAGCCAGCCGCTGGACTCTCAGCCTCACATAAACACTCCATATAAAGCCTCGCCACTACTATCAACTACTTCTTTCTCTCTCAACCTCTTTTCCAAGCCCTGAACGCACCCAAAGTCCCCCCACCCCCCCAAAGTCATTCAAATCCAAATCCAATAATGGCATTCCGCATCGAACCCGCACAGTTCTCAGACCTCAACACCCTCTTCGACATCTACCTGCAAGCCTTCGCCTCTCATCCTCTAGACGCATACCTCTACCCGAACCTAACCCACGATGAGAAGCTCGATTTCGAATCTTCGGGTCCGAAGGAGGTATTTTTGAAGCAGCCGTGGGTGAAGTATCATAAGATGGTTGAGGTGGAAAGTGGGTATGTACTTGTACTCTCATTTTAATTTTGGAAGGATGTAGGGATTTAAGTCTGTGAGTTCTTGAAAAGAAAGGGAGGGGGAGTATTACAGGGTGCAGGTGAAGTGGATTCGAGTCAAGTTTGATTCGAGTCGAGTTGAGTTGAAAGGAGATAAGTTAACACCGCAACTACTGTAGTAAAATCGTAGCGTGGTCCCGCTGGCACTTCCCCCGCCCCCTAAAAGATGAGGAGAGGGGAAAGATGGACCCGGATTACTTCGCGGATATACCAGCCGGTGCGAATATCGCGTTGTGTGAGGAGTGGTTTGGTAAACTTGAGGATGTGGAGTTGAGGTATATTGATCGTGAGGGAGGGTTCTGTATGTTGTTTTATTTTTTATCTCATTCTTTATCTATCCTTTCTGTCTTTGTCTTTTGATAATCAACACTGTCCGTCCATCTCTTGAGTAGAAATACTTTTTGGAATTTACATTCCCCTCTTGCGACTTTCTGGCTGACCGAGAAACTTGAAAGTCATCAACTACCTCGCCGTCCTCCCCTCCCACCAACGTCTCGGTCTCGGGCGGCAACTCCTCGACATTGGACTCAAGGAGGCGGATAAACTGGGTGCGAGCGTGTTCCTGGTTGCTACGGAGGCAGGGGAGGGGTTGTACCGGAAAGCGGGCTTTGAGGAGATTGAGCGCTTTACGGTTGATGTTAGGTCCTGGGGTGGGAGGGGTGACGTGCCGTTTTTTAGTATGAGGAGGGAGGCGGGGG
>JAFJYG010001158.1:0-13457 GCA_017366145.1 Cadophora sp. M221
GAGTAAAGTTTATAAGTACTTATTTTACAGGTTTAAAGCGAGGATATATACCCCTTAAAGGAGACGTTAGGCCGGATGTAAGATACAAGAGATACTACTAAAGGTTTTCCGTCTTATAGCATATAGAATATATTAAATGTTTTGACTGCTTCTAGTCTTGCGACACGGTGCGACGAAAGACGAAAGACAAGACGTGAGGCTGAGAATATATACCCCTTAAGGAAGGCGCTAGGCTAAATGCAGGAGATACTATTGAAAGTCTTTAATTTACGATTTTATAGTGTAGTAGTTAATACATAAAGCGTATACCTCTACGACTTAAGTTCGATTTTTAATAAAACTTTTGTGTTTAAATTCATCTTTGGAGAGTTGATTTTAGTTATATTTTTTTCATTGGGAAAATTAAGGGCTATTATTAACATCTCTTCTTTTATTTTAACTAAATTTTACGGCTACCTATGAGAAAGACTAAGTACAAAGTGAAATAAGAGGATTTTAAAAAAAGAGAAGGCTTAATGTAGCAAGGTATATTTACATACAGCTAGGAAGTAGTAGAGCATTGATTGAGTTGCTTGGTTTGCATTAAAAGCTATGGAGTGAAGATGTGAGGAGTTATAGGTAGGCTCGCCTATTGACTAGCGCGAATGATTTAATTATTCATCCTTTTGACTATCCCGTGACCTTAAACCTGCAACAAAAAGGCAAGGACTAAGCGTGAAAGTAGCTTTTTAATTATATCAAAAACACAATGAAAAAGCTTAAGAGTTTTTTCCCTAGTAAGAATATTCAAAGGAATATTATATTTTGCTTTATTATTAATAAAATCAAACTAAGAAACACTAAGTAAATACTAAGAATAATTTAATACTGTTTCTTTTATACGCCAAAAACAAGCAAAAATAAGAGCCCTTTTATATACTAAACATTAAATGTTTTAGTTTTAAAAGATGATTTAGTTGTTTTGCTGCTTTTTTATTTTTTATTATTAATTTTAATTCTTATTCGGGCATAAGAGAGGAATATTTAAAAAGAAACAGAAGCTAGTAAACATGCCCACGAGGCTAAATCGGGCATTGAGAGCCTGCTTGGTGGGAACACTAGGTTGGGAGCCATTGAGCTCCTTTCTTAGGCAGAAGTTTTGGCTGCTTGCCCCGTTGGCTGCTTGCGAATAGAGATAAATGGCAATACTCGGAGCCGGACCGCTGTTTTGCTGCGCTTGGACTGTACGTACGGCATTGCCACCAAAGTTGGCAAACGCCTTGTACGTATCAAAGATCATGCTCGCGAGAAAGGTGAAGTTGATCATCGACTTGGGCGTGATTATCTCAAGTATCGCATCGCTTATTGTAGTCTTTAAGCCACTAAAGACCGTATCGTGATTGGTGTTGTTGAAGGTCGTATTAGGGGTGGCCAGGATCAAATCAAGTAGAGCCGTAAACTGCGAGATGGTGAGAGATGCGACCGCTTGTTTAGTAGTGGAAAAAATGTTGACAATAGCAACCTAGTTAATAAAGAAGCACGGGGATTCTTGGTAACACCACTTAGCAGAGCAAAATATGTCTGATTGCTTAGGTCCAATGGCCAAGTTAGCGTAATTCGCGTACGTTTGGTACTAATCTAGGACCGCTTAGGCATTAACCGAAAGGTTGCTTGGTTTGTGGCTTAACTTTTCTAAGTTTGGCCTAGCAATTACTTAAGCGACGGCTTGAATGCCCACCAGGGGAGATCGCGAGTGTACCTTGGCTGGGAAGGCGATAGCAATTAAAAGGCTAGTTAAACTAATCGCGAGGTGTTAAGACGGCAAGTTAGCTTCTCCTCACCGGGAAACACGGGAGAGAATTGCTTACTAAGTATTGCATTTTGAGAGTTCGAGAGGAATAGTTGATAATTGGAGCGTGGAGAATAGCTTGGTTAAAGAATAAGAGTATTAAGATGAGAAAACGAGCTGAGGGATGACGTAGTCTAAATGTTAGTGTGTAGCGCTTTGGGATGAAGAAGAAAATATTTGTTAGATACAAGTAATTAGATAGGTAATAAGAACTAAGCAATGCTTTATATACTATTCTTAATTCTTGTTTCTTATTCTTTGTTCTTAGTAGGGAGCCTTGGCCAGGTGAGAACGCCTACCAGATTGTATCGCATGAAGCAAACCCTAGTTGCGGTACTTTGTTGGGGATACCCTCTGTCCCCCTTGTTCTTTTGAGCTAGCTTAACTTAACAAGTAAGAAGCATAGGATATAATTGTGAAACCTAACATCTAGCGCAGTGGTTATTTTTAATATAATAATTGCTTGCAATGCTATCAAGGGTTCTTAAGTAGGTGTTAGATAAGCAGTTTAGGACGGGAGGCGCAGCCTTGTCAGCCTCGCTGGTCTGGTGTTGACGGCCGCTCGCTTCTCAGTGGCTAGGGCTACGGCCGGGGCCACGGCCAAGCGATGAAACCAATCGTTTACGGCATAGGCACAGGGGGATCGGGCGCTTAATTTAATGCAAGCGTTGGTTTGATTTTTGTCCTTGGGCGGCGTTGATGTAAAGCTCTTGGCGTTGGCTTAATTAAGGGAGGGTGTTTTATTGATTTTTATTTTCTTTTACTTCTTATTAACATTAAGCAATTGGAACTTAATTAACTACTCTTTTCTCATTAACTTTGCCTTAATTAAGAGCCCGTCTTTGATATCCTAATTGTATAAAGTAGTTAATATATTATTTACTAGTATCGCCATTCTCGTAGTAGTAGTGTTTACAGCGATTGTTGGTGCTTTTACATACCGAACACTAAAACTTTACGCTTGGTTCTTTTATATAATGATTATTTTAGGATTAGGTAAGTAATTGCTACTTATATAAAGCTAGATAAAAAGAAAAGCTCACCAAAAGTTATAGTGGAAGCATTTGGGTTTGTTTTCCGCGCATATTGAACAGCATATTCAAGTAGTGTTTTTGCTTTCCTCGCAAGCTATATCGCAATCATATAATTAAGAATTCCCTAAGACGTGTACTAAAAATAATAGCTAACTTATAGCTCCTAAACTCGGTTCTTCTTTTGCCGCCGCTAGTTGCTATATAGCATTTAATCGACTCCTTCGCTTTGCCACGCCTAAATCACAATACAATGCACGAACACTATAACTACCACCAACATAAATTACCTTTATCCTAGTCTTGGCTAACGTTGGCTCATTTAGTATCCAGCTATTAGGCTTGCTTGTGGTCGCGAAGGCATATACTTCAAGTAGCTCTCCAAAAGGCGCTTCAGAAGAAGGCCCCTCGAACACTGTAAGGAACGGGACAAATATCCTCAAGCTTGAACTGCTTTTGCAAGTGCTATGCTTTAGAATCTTTAGTATACTTGGGGTAAGATTTCTCTACATTGGCCAAAGCTAGGTGGCGCCTAGCCGAACCAAGTGGCGACTACTCGGCTGGGCCATTCTTGGGTCTGCAGCACTTATAACGGTACACAGCTTTAGTAGATCTGGCGCTGCTCTAGCCATGCTAACGTTGGACAGTACCGCGCCATTTACCGCGTGGTTGAATTCTCAAGAACCACGGCTAGCACATATATTGCTTAACACGAATAGCTCTTTTGGGTGTGTGAGGCGCTTCTTATGCTTGGTAAGTCACTAATTGTGTTCAAGCCCTTTAGGTGGATTTAGCACTAATTATAATGGTAGTAGTATTTTGCTTCTTTGTCTTTATTAACCTTAGCAGCTATTTTTCCCTAGCATTGCTAAGGATTAGGAGATTAAAAAATGAATTAAGCAAAATACTTATATAAAACTAAGACTTGGTAAATATTATTATTTATTAAATTCGTACATTTAAAGCATGTATTGTCTTTAGATTTAGTGTTAATTAAATGTGCTTATGACAAGGGGACTTTTTTTTAACACCGCAACCAAGATATTAGCTATTTGTTAATTGCTTGTGGTCTCATTTGTATTTCAAGCTTTTTAATTAATGCCTTTAAGAAAGTTAAAATTATGTATTTATGCTACTATAATGTGCCTCTTTAACCAACGGCGGCCTTGGACGTAGCCCTAGGGGCCGACCAATAGTGGCCTACTATTACATCTCTTCGCCACTTAACATAATATCCCTTGGGGCCAAGGCGAATTCCTACGTTGCTAAGAGGATTTCAGCCCGTTTGCAATAATACTTGGCGCTTGTGTTTACGCGCTTTGCATATCTCGGTTCCCTACTTAAGCCCAAAAATACATATATTGGCCGCTATCCTTTGGTGTGGTTGTGCTTAGCTTAGAAGTAGGCATTTAATTAAGCTAATAAAACGTGGTATTTTTCGCGAGGCATATTCTTAATATCACTAATTAAAAGCTATTTTAAGATATAAGAGCTTTTAGGCTCTCAACTTTAAGGCAACCTAGCTTTTTTTTTGCATTGTTTATTCTTTTTCATCTTAATATCTTCTTTTGTTTAGACAATTTAATACAAGTCTTGTCTTTTTCTACTTTAGACTTTACTTTACCTTAGTTTTTTCAACTATTGTATATATACTGGGTAACCTAACCCTAGGTAATGCTTACTCTTTCTACTAATTTAAGATGTACTAATTAATATGCTAATAAAAGCCTCCCTAATTAATAGTATTCTTGGAGTTTCTCTGTCCCGTCTTGCCATTATGTTTACCACCTTCTTCTTACGAGCTCTTCTTGTCATCTTCTTACTAGGGCAGCTGACCCTCGGAGCCCTTCCAGCTAAGCAGTACAATGGTTAATATATTGTCCTATTGGATAACGGCGTTGGAGGCACCTACCTGGGCGCTGGTGCTGATATAACCAACGACGAGATTGCTTAACTTGCTTAAGATGCAATGCTTAAAGCATAGTTAATAGCGCGAGCAGCCGGGAAGTCCGAACCTTGGATTTTCGTAGTATATATTAATTTACAAGGTAATTTAATTCTTGGTGGAAGTGGAGTAGGCACTGGTAAGTATGCGAAGGCGAATATTTTAGCTATGTGTACTGAATAGGGGCTTGCGTTTGAGGGAGGCAAGATTATTAGTTGGTTTTTTGATGCCAAGAGATTTATATAAGCTTGTGCTAATTGTAAGATTATCCTTTTGAGTCATAGTGAAATTATGAATATAATCCCGGACTTTAGGCGGTATAACGATCATCGCCGCTTTATAATTAACAAAGTTGCCTTGGATTTAAGGGTATAATTGTATAATGCAAGGTTTCATATTTACGTACTTTTTTCTTTAACTACAAGTCTTACTTTAATCTTTTTTAAATTTCTACCTAAACCTCCCCCCCCCCCTTCTTTAACTCTTCGGCTTTTTGATTGTATTTTTTTCTTTTGTATTAGATATAACCTATAAGGGCCTCTAATATATCTTTATACTTTGTGCTTAAGGTAGGTTTAACTAATAATGATAATTTAATGTATATCTATTTGTTGATATCACGTGGCCTTAGTGCTGCTATACCTTGAATTGGAAGACTCAAAAGAAGGTTGCAAGCTGGGGCGAGCTAATTATTAAGTTATTTTTAGAGACTGCGCTACGCGCTTGGTTGAACACGTCCTCTTTAACATTAATTATGTTATATAAGAATGCATCTCCTTTTCTCGCTTCTAACCCGATTAAATTTTCATTTTTCTTTTACCTTTGGAATTTTAATATGCTTACTTTTCTTTGTATATTCTCGCAATACAATATTTTTAATATCACCACCCAACATTTAAGCCTTCTTGATTTCTTTTGACTTGCTATTACCTCCTCTAAGTTTTACAACCTTATTCGCAAGCCTAATGCGATATTTAATCATTGGAAATAGGGGGCTTTTTGCAATGATCGGGGGCTTTAGGCTTGTTAGGAATTTCGTGGAATTTATACAAGTGTAACGCTAGGGATTAAATGGTTAGCGTTTGATAAAGAGCTTAAGGTTTGGGTGTGAAACTTCAAGTATAATACTATAAATGCCTTGCCTTGTCTTAAGTGCGAGCTAAATATTTGCAAGGTTTGGATACTTTTTGGTTTTTTTTTAAAGACAACTTAATTAACTTTTTGAGTATTTGAATTCTAACTTTTGGCCCCTTATTAGGAGTGCTGATTTGTGCCCCGGGTGGGCTGTACCCCCAACGAAGGCTCTCGGCAGCGACCTTACCATGATACGAGCTTTAGGGGCCATACCATCCTTTGCTACTGCATGGCGTGTGATGACAAGGTGCAGCAGAAGCTACCAAAACGCCTCTTGAAACTCTATGATTGTGATTAATATACTCGTTGGATTTGCGTCTCTTGTAAAACAAAGGAGGATTAACAAGACTACTAGTACTTGAAGACCCGAACTAGGGTCTACTGGGGAGAGGCTGAGGGATCCTTTTGGCACGATAATCACAAGCCGATTGGGGATTTTACTGACTAATTTACGCTCCCGGCTTCTCCTACAAAGCTTGCTGTAAGTTATCCAGCATATGTAATGTAATGAATTTACAATGGCGTAAATGAATATTAATTGATTAACTATTTACACTTGGCTCTTTTGATTTAATTATTTAGTTTTGGTGTTCTTATGAAGAAATATTCCCTTAAGAAGGCTATATTTACTGCGCTTGGTGTAAACGAAAACACGACTAAGCTACGTGGGAGTTAGGATTTAACTATGTTACTTCCTTTGATTATATAAGAAAGATTTTCCTAAGACTTCTTAATCTTTTTTCTTCTAATGCT
Source organism: Cadophora sp. M221 (assembly GCA_017366145.1). Lineage (NCBI taxonomy): Eukaryota > Fungi > Ascomycota > Leotiomycetes > Helotiales > Ploettnerulaceae > Cadophora > Cadophora sp. M221. The sequence continues at coordinate 6,692 of JAFJYG010001158.1, forward strand.
AATGGTTCTTTAGGATTCTTGTTATCCACAATTACTTATAAGAAACGCCCAAACTAGGGCACAACGTTACGCAGTGCTGGGGTATTCTGGGCTTATTTATAATTCTCTTAATTAATATTTATTATATATGTAAAGATTATATTAGCTATATTTACTAGCTAGGCTTTGCTTTTTATTATCCCCTTGTAGGTATTAGTAAAGTTATTAATATTTCCTAAGGTTTAATTACTACTTATTATAATATAATACTAACATCTAACCCCTAGATCCTGCCTACTTTTATATTCCGCCATCATTTTCAATAATTAATATTTTTATGATTTCTCAACAAATAAAGCTAAGGTTAAAGATTTAAAATAAGTCCCCACTCCACTATTCCAATCACCTCGCAATTTTACCACTACCTGTTAACAACACTCAATAACTCTACAACGCTTTAATTTCTATGCAATCTTCTGTAGCATTAGAATCTTTTACTGAATTTGAATCAATAGGTACAATTTCTTGATTTCTAGCTGCAATTTAAGCTTTCTAAATAGCCTAGATATTTGCAAACTTAGAATTTAAACTAGTTTAAACCTTTCGTTTTTTCCGTGGTTGTAGTTAATTTAATTTAGCCTTTAATTATTATATTCTTATTTCTGCTTGTTCTAATGCAAAGTCCTTTTAATTAAAAGCTTTAATAGCTTTATTAAAAAGTAGTTAATGTGTTGGGATATTATCATGCAATTTTTTGGTTAAAGTATTAAGTTGTAATTTGAATTTTTTGCCAGCCTTTGGCGTAGACTATACAATTGATGATTTCTCCACCTTCCTAATAATTTAAAGGTCTCCCAAAGCATTGATTTTTAGCTCCTGATTGCTATTTTTTAATAGTAATCGGCTCATTAGTGGTTTTGCCATACTTACTGGCTAGAGACCTATTCTAAGCACTTCCATATAAATTTCGTAGTCTTATGACTTTCATGGTTGTTTAGAATAAGTAATTGTGGTTTTTGGTCACGTGATTGCGTTTGAGGGAAAAATACCTTTTTAAGCGACTCTAATGCAGTAGCGTTATTTGTTTATTCATTCTCTGTTGCTATGAATTGCCAGTCTTTAAATAAGTTGATATTTGCTGGGAGCCATTGTTGCTAAACTAATTTTCCCTTGTATATTATAAGTAGAGTGGTTTTGCGGCCGGTGGCAGAAATACATTCAATAAACAAGGTTTAATTCCAAAAACTAAGCTATTTTCGCTGAATCAAACGTTAATTTGCATGGCTAATAACTAAGTTATTAACTCCAAAGCCTTTCATGATTCCTACTTTATTTATGTTCTATTGATTTTCAAGTAAAATTGCCTGAATAGCTAAGATCTGCAATTTGTGAAACTATGGCTTCTTAATATTAGTAATTATATTATTAATACGTACAAAATCAATGGAATATTGCTTCTTGGTACTAAGAATAAGATTTCGCTTGAAAAACCGCTGTACTCATTGCTTTTTAAGTAGTATTAAGTCCCCTTGAAGTACACAAAATTAGTTCTCAAAACGCCGTAGTTGCGCATAAGTAATGCTAAACCCCAATGTCTCTTAAGTCAAAATTCAGTTTGTAAGACGCTTTTCTAACACCGGAGGTAGCCTTTGCAAGTGACTAGCAGCTTATTGATGGGTGTTTGTATTGCGAGATCAGTCTTGAAGAGTAAAGTATAATATACCCCACTCTTTTGCAGCATGTCATATAGACTTGCCATTCTCAACTGCACAAAGAGCCAAAACAACATCATCTTAAGTGTATTTTGGTATTATAATCATTTCAATTGACATTTCAAAAATCAAGAAAATTAATAAGAGAATAAAATAATTATTAATTATTAAAGGTAGGTAAGTAAAAAAGCGGTGTATTAAGCAAAGTAATCGGAATAGAGAGGTGACTGGAATAGGGGGGTAACCAGAATAGGGGGGTGATTGGAATGGTGAGGTGAGGACTTATATTTTATATATTATTTTAAATTTTATGTATTATATTTATTTTGTAATATTACAAATTAAGCATTTAAAGTCAAAAGATTTCCTTTTATATAAATTTAGTATAAAAATAATTCTTCTTATTTTGTTAATAACTTTTACAATTATTAACGTAAAAGCTTATAATCATGAGCCAAAAGGGGCGTGGTTACTTAACCTTAAATAAATAGGTTATGTAATTAAGACTAATACTTCAGATACTATAAAGGCTACTGATTACAAATATATAGTTTTTATTATTCTACCTCTATTACGGCTAGCGTTAAGTTGATATAACAGCTGGTTGCAAGCACCGCAGTTTCAAGTCTCTTGTATTTGGACCTAAGGTTACGCTAAGTATCGAGTAGAAAAGACAAGGAAAAAAGAGTTGCGTAGCTGGCTCTGGTTCCTGTCTTTATACATGGAGAAATCAAAGGATGCGCGCTAGTCTTATTTATTATTATTGAATGAATCTAATATAAGATTCATTTGATTTCTTATACAACTTATTAGCGTGGATTTGCCGAGGCCATAAGATTTATTTAATTAGATTTATTTGTTAGGGTTACATTTAAATAAGCTTGGATGAGGCTCAAATTCGAGTATAAGTTGGCCTCAGTATATGCGATACTAGCCCCGTTGAAACTTTTACTAGAACCCCATTATTAAGTGAGTTTTGCGAGGAGATAGTAGTCGTCGTCGATTTTTGATGGGGGAAGCAGATGCACAGGCTAAGTCAGCCAAAATGCGGTTCCCAAGCATAAAGTAAGTATAAAAGTATAAAAGTATAAAAGCGGAAATTACAGCTAGCTATACTACGCATGAGTTTAGATTATGGGTGCCGAACGCGTGAGGGCAGTAAGACGCGTAAAGAAAGTAAGAGAAGGGAGATATTATTTAAATAATTCAAAGAAAAAGTTAAGTTATGAATCTATTCGTTCATTTGCTAGTATTTAAAGTAGTAGTATGCAGCGTATACCAGTATGCCGTGTTACCCAGCCAGATTTCCCACTATTTAAGCGGTTTTAATGGCTATAATATAACTAAGGAAGCACAAGAGTGGATTTCAAAAGAAGTGAACTGAATTAAAGGGTTGATTTTATGTTAAGCAAAGTTAGATAAGTTATCAATCCTCGTCAGTTTAACCCAGCCTTTGATTCCCAAATTAAAGAGACCTAGGACAGATGGAAAAGGGTGCTTATTTGCCTCGTGTTGTTATATTAGTTGCTAGCGTTAAGCCATTTAAAAACATTTCAAAAAACAGCACGGTTGGGTAAATAAGAGGAAGAGAGGGCGTTAATATGCCGGCCAAGAAGTGCAAGTGCTATGGATTTTAGTTTATTACTAGTAGTTTTTTTCTAAAGGTTTCAGTTTTGCATTTTTTAAAGTTTAAATAAAGGGATTTAGCCCCGCCATGCCGTTGGGAAACGTTGATTTAGAGGCTATTAAGAAACAATTAAATTAGAAAATATAAGAAGCCGATGAAAAGTAGCGTTATTAGATTACCAAGCCCAAGGAATCTAAAGAATTAAATTTGTGGTTATGCCGCATAAGTTGGGTTAAGCATTTCAAAGGGTATAATCGGGAAGAATTGCAAGCATTAGTTGCTCTCGTTAAGGAAAATAAGTCAAAGTTCGAAGTATTATGCTGAGCATTTAATTGGTTAATTTAAAACGCATAATACTATTGTGTTTAGTAAGTAGTGGGGTTAAAGGCATTATTTGAAGCAAATAGAAAGAAGGTAAATAAAGAAGTCTAAATGCCGTTTAATAGTTGAATAAATATTACTATCGTGATGCGGTATACGAAGGTATGCCGGCAATTAATGTGTTATATATTCTGGTCTAGAGATATTGAGCCCAAGAAGCGGCTGATGTACAAGTTGATGGAGAAGTAGTAAATGGCTATTAACGACGTGTGGATGAATATTGAGGAGTTTGTATGGTGGAAGGAGGAGCAGGAGGGGAATGTAGGAAGAGGGGAAGAGGGGAAATTGAACAAGAAAATTGAGTAGATGGGCCGAATCTAGCGGCAAATTTTATGATTGTGAATTGCGTTATTAAATTAATTATTGCAAGATGATAAGTATAAGAGTGTGTTGATTAGTAGGTTGACTATTTTAAGAATACGGGAAAACAATGGGTGGTTAGATGCTAAGGATTATACACTTAAATATTTGGCCGTGATCAAGTTGGCCTAGTTAATGGTAGTTTAAGAGGCGTACAAGCGGCGATAAGAAGCCATTGCATAATACAAGAAGCATGGTTTAAGTTCAGAGGTAGCCAAGAAGAAAGTATTAAGCTATTACGTTTTGACCCGAGGTTTAATTCGTTCGTTTATAATCATGGCTTATAATGGCAAAAATCCCAAGCCAATGTAGTGGTTGTATTATAATTAGTCATATGAATTTAAGATTCGATATATCACTATTACTAAGGGGAAGATCTAGTGGATTAGGGATAATATTTTATATCCGCATATAAGGTTTAGTATGACGAAGTTTCGTAGTATGGTTCATGGGTTGGTTGAAGAGGTTAGAGAGGAGTTGTTTGGGAAGTTGATAATAATGAAAATAAGTGCAAACTAAGAAGTGAATATGAAGCAGGTTTCCCTTATTTATTAGGATAAAATGGTGGACTAGCCATTAGAAACTAAGGTAGGGTGGTTATTTTTGAACAATAAGCGGAATTAATTCGTAGTATGCAAGTAGTAGTGGTTATACAAGCGAATGTATAAGGAAAATGAGTTGTGGGAGCATTTCATGAACCAGATCGGGAGATTGAAGAAGAAAGCGGTGATCGCATATTAGCATTCCGTGGAGCGATTTTAGGAGTTATTATGAGTTTTGATGTATTTGTGTGGCGAGCAGCTAACCAAAGTACTAAAATTATTGGGGATGCGGTGGAAGAATATGATATATAGTGGAGTTTAAAATATTATCATTAAAAAAGAGTTAGTGGTGTTTATGGCCATATATTATAAAGGGTATTAAAGCAGTGGGAACATTAAGATTATTTACTGGTATTTGCCACAAGAGGTGGGGGAGTTATTGGTATATTATTTGTAATTAGTTTTATTATTTTAGAGAAAAGTTGCAATTTTAAATAATAAGAAAGCCAAGTTTTAGTTCATTTTTATGAGAAGATGATTAAAAGAAAAAGCACTAGTAGTGAATAAAACCAAAGCGAAAGCAGTCTAAGCTTATTAAGAAGAATAATGTTTCGAAAAAAAGGAAGGAAGGGTTAAAAAATAAAGATAAAAATGAGAGCAGGTAGCAATTGAGGTTGTTAGCCCAGCGTTAAGCATGTGCATAAACATTTAAATAAGCCTAGAAGATTTTAAGAGAAGCAATTATTTAATAAATAGGTGTAAATGGGTTGAATATTAATGAATATCGATAAATTGCCATTACCATATCTTGGCGGTATTATTAAGAAGATCAATTTAAGGAAGAAAAAACGAAGTTAAAAGAGAGTAAGAGGTGGGATGAGAATAATGCAAATAGAGATAATTCATGGAATTTGCAAGCCGATTATGGAACCCATATTACCGGCATAATTTACGCCCGGGAGTTGATGAAAGGCGACAATTTCATTATTAGCTATCGCGAGAAGTTCCAACGAGTTAGCTACGTATAGTATTGTTTTTTGGGGTTTTTATTAGCACATTAAGGCGTTGGAATAAGTAGGAAAGCCAAGAGAAAGCGGCAGGTGTATAAAGAAGAAATGCAAGATGCACAAATGGCTTGGTGAAAGCAATTACGAGGTATTAACATTTATGTGGAATTAGAAAAGATATTGGGGAGTAAGGCACAGTTTCGTGAATTACAAGAGCCAGTATTAGAAGCCATTATAAAGCATTAGAGCCCCATTTTAAGCGTGATGGCGACGGAAGTTAGAAAGACATTATTATTTTAGTTACTAGCTAAGAATATGTGTTCTAGCACTACCATTATTATCAGCTTATTAATTTTATTGTAAAAGCATATGATGAAGCAATGTCAGCAATTAGGCATTTCATGTGTAAAATGGGAAGCAAGGCAATGCTATTCCCTCAGCTAAATTATCATTGTTATGCTCGAGTTAACGGTTAGTAAAACATTTGGGATATTTTTGGACTAGTTGCAAGAGTTGCATTAGTTAAACTAGTTTGTATTTGATGAGTGTTACACGGTTTTAAATAGTATCCCTAAATTTCGTTCGAAGATAAGGCGATTAAGCGAATTAGTAAAAAAGGAGGTGCAAATGGTTTATTTAACGGCGACATTATTACCACATACCAAGCTAAAATTTATAAATATCATGAAGGTTCAGGCTAAAGATGTTCACATATTTTGAGTACCCACTAGTCGTCTCAATATTGCGTATTTCGTGGTTAAGTACAAGGCAAATGAGTTTAAAAGAGGAAATATTACAACCGTTTGTAAGTTGGTGGAAGAGAAGTTGAAAGAATACTTCGCACTAGTCAAAATTATTATATACAATAGCAGCATTATTATCACCCAGGAGGTAAGTAGTGCATTAGATTACCACGCATATTACCGAGATATAAGTAATACAGCAGTTAAGAACGAGATTTGAAAGGCGTGGGAGAGTTTAAATGAATGTGTTATTGTTGCCACTAATGCATTTAAATTAAGCATTAACCGGCCTATCCAAGCTGAGGAAGTCGAATTGAGTCATTTCGACTTTATTTCCCATACAAACGTTTAGCGTAGAATTGCCGAGGGAGTCAATTCGAGTTAGTCAATTCGACTTGTTGAGGTTACGTCCAAA
>JAFJYG010001159.1:0-13426 GCA_017366145.1 Cadophora sp. M221
GTGTGGGGGTAGGAGGGGGAGGGAATGGAGCTACTGTACTTCAAGGGATGAGATTACATGTGATGTGATGGGATATGATGGGATGGATGTTGTTTGAATCCAACTCTTCTAGGCGATCGATGGGTGGACTGTGCTCTCTCTCACTTGTCTATCTAGGGGAGAGGTCGTAAATGGATTGTGCTTTCTGTTTGTTGACTTTGGGCCTTTTGGTTAAGATGTGGAGAGGGCAATGTGAGGTAAAAGAGAGAGAGAGAGTGGGAGGGCTTTGATGTAAAGAGAGGCAAGGCCTAGTTCTAGTGTGAGGAATGAGTATATCATAGAGCAGCAGGGAAGAATTTGGAAATCTGGTGGGAATGATGTTAGTGTGAGATCGAGTTGTGATGAAAAGCGGAGAGGAGACCGTTTCCGGGGTTTGAAGAAGCTCTCTCTCTCTTTCTGTTTGATCGGGGCTGGGTTTGCGGTGGAGTCTAGAGATAAACTGGAAGTGGTGATTTTTTTTTTGGGAAGTTAATACCGATCTGGTCTGTTTGGATTGGTAATGAGAAAGGCACTTGCTATTACATCTTCCCTCTTCTCATCACCACAGAACACCTACTCTCAGGAACGGCTCACTGGACTCGGTCGCCATCTCATCGAACTCATCTCGGCATCAAATAAAATCATATCACGATCCATCCGAGAAGGGGAAGATTTAGCGACGAAAGCAGCTGTCATCACATCACATGAAATGAAAACACAGCACATCACAACCCAACCCATCACAAAGTGGAGATAACGATCGCCCATCCACGTATCCATCCACCCCTAGAAAGAGAAATAAAGAAAGAAGCCTTGAGTTTTGTTTTGATTTCCGATTCCAAGGGGGTTGCCAACCCGTGCTTCTCGTGTCGTCCCGGCGCTTACAGAAAAAGTCTGAAAGAGATCCTTTTATGGTATGACGTTCTAACCCCCGAGACCGACCGACCGACCTCGGGAGGAAAGAAAGTTTATTTTATTTCCTGTGTTGGAGTAGGAAAGTGTCTAGGAATCTAGAATTCTGGATTCTAGACTCCTCTAGACTTCTAGGGTGTTGAATGCGGTCGGGGATAGATAGGGTCTCGAGTCGAGGGCCCTTTCTCGGAGAAATGAGTAACAGAGGGACGGGACGGGTGACTTAGTTGTGGAGGTTTTGGGGGTTGGGGTTCCTAGCTTGGTGTGAGGTTCGTGTATACTTACCTTGCCTAATCTTACTCGTGGAGGCACTGGAGTGGGATGGGATGGGATAGGTGCGTTTACCGGTCCAGTTGGATGGATGGATTGGATTGGAGAGATATCTTACGCTATATTTGGTGGGGAGAGGGAGATGGGATGGGAATGTCTTGCCGAGTGTATGGATGGACGAGTGAGTGGGTATGTTTCTTTTCTTTCTGCTGTGGAAGGAGGGAAGTTATAAAACGTGCATGTATACATGGGACATGAAACACGAGCCGAGATGGATGGTGTGATTTAGGTGTTAAGTGGGATCTGGATGTGGAATGAATGAATGTCATTCTGTTGAGAAGGTGATGGATAGTCTGTTCGTTTGTTTGGATTTGAAGACAGGAATGGAATGGAATGGAATGGAAGGGGGATGGAGAGGATAGTATGGAAAGTTGAAACAGCTCCTGTACCGAACGGAAGTTCTTGTGGGATAGTGGCTTGAAGACTGGCACATGGAAAATATCTCTGTATTTCCCCTTGGAAACGTTGTTGATTTCTTTTCCCTTCTTAGCGTGTTTTGTTTTTCCTTCGGTTTTTGATATTTGTTTACTCTGTTGCCTGATTAGGCGATGAAACGGAATCTGTATGAGGGCTGGAAAAGTGGCTATGTGTTGGGATGTCTGATTTGGTTAGGTTGTTTACCTACTTTTGGCTCTAAAAATTGTTGAGTGTGGTAGGAATACTGTATCTTGACTTGGTATGTGATCCGATATGTGTTGATGTTAAGTTACATTGAAGATCAAAGCCACGCTTGCTTTCTTTCATTCTCTCTTTCTTCTATACTCATTGGATAACGAGCCACCAATACTGGTACCGATACCGAAGCCTTGCATACAAGCAAGCCTCTGTACCTACCATCGAGTTCCCGAGTTTGAATCGTCTCTCATTCTCGTTCTCGCTCCCTAAGGCGAGGAGGGAGAGACATGAATTCATCACACCCACCTCTCCACCAGCCCACCAGCCAGCCAGAATAAACGCCTCATGCAGCAGCGTTTTGCGTTCGATGCAGCACATCTAAAACATCATGGCTTGCTTGAGCTTGAGCTTGAACTTGCTATGCGCGGGGATGAAAGATTCTCTTCCCCTAGTGTAATGTAGTCTAGCCGTCCGACCGCATTAGGTAACTACTAATGTAAAGTATGGTATGATAGGGAATGGGGTGAAGTCGATAGAAATATCATATCATATCATATGATTTCTCTCTAAACTCCTACTGTAACATTCCCCCCGCCCCGGCTCCCTCTCCCGGTCTCGTTTTCTGCAAAGCACCGACTCGAACGAGACGAGGAGAGACGAGAAGAGGGGAGGCTGTCGCTCAATTAAGCGGTAAGTGCGGAAAACCTTGACTGAAAAATCCATCCCATCCATCCAGCCATTCTTCCATCCCAAGGTCAAGGTCTGCGGGGATTCAAGGTTCCGCGTTCCCCCCTTCCCCTCGACTACAGTAGCTAGTATGTAGAGCGAGCGAGAGTTTGCGGCGCTGCGGCGTTGCGAAAGAAGTGTGCTGCCATCCATGCAAACGCGCTCTAGCGAATGGGAAGCGAGAAGTGGACTTTGACGTTTTGATAGGCTTGAGGCGAGAACCCAGCACTTCCAATGCTGGATCGACGCCGCAGACGTGGGCCTTACATAAGACTTTAGTAGTAGTGAGTGGTTTAGGGTTCTTGAATGGATGGATGTTTTTTTGTCTCTATCCTGGACCTAGAACTGGACTTGACTCCTGGGGGCTTTCTGTTTACTCGTCTTGTTTGGAGGAAGGAGAGGTGAAGCTTCGGGTCAGCTCTCGATTGGGGAGGGAAAGTGGCCTTGGTGTGCGTCCGAAGGAAGATGTGGATGAAGAAAGGGCGGGTGTCACAAATGAGGTTCAAGAGCTCGTTAGTCAGCTATTTGAGGTTGGGTGTCGTGGGTCAGAGTAGGATTTTTCTGGAGCTGGAGAGAGCAAATGGGAAGGAGAGGATGATTTAAGCTCTTTTCATAGGTGTAGGAAGATTGAGTTCTTACTCTTACTCTCTGCTGACACGAGATGGAGGAAGAGGGTGGGGGAGGGGAGGAGATACAGGAGTATCGTGAGATGGGTTGAGATGGTGAGATTCTCATCCTTGCAGGATTCTAGGTGAGGCTTTTCATTCTCGTCCGAACATGGATCCAGCCATAGAAGGACAGGAAATCCTATGTGCCGCAAGGATTAGTGGTGGTGGATCTGGAATCATCCATCATCCATTCATTCGACATCGACTTCGAATAGAAAAGAGCCATTCGAAGCACAACAGAGACAGAACTGGGATGAGGACACCCACTCGTCGTCACGTTATCAACAACGACTCCAAGCGAGAGAAAGAGAAAAGCTCGTCCCCAAGCCACATTGTCTGCATGGTGACCAATGATCGACCGAGGAACCCCTGGTGATCGCCAAAACGGCTTTGCTGATTTACTTCCGAAGCGTGCGCACCTTGCACCTTGACTCTTGAGAGGGTGTGGTGGGTGTCATGGGCTGGAAAGGTAAGGGCTGCTGGATGGAGGATGGCTTGAAATGGATTGGAATGGAATGATGGATGTCTTTCTTCGCTTCGCTTGAGTGACATGCATCTGAAGCTTCAGAACTAGGTAGGATGATGAATTCTTGCGAAATTCTTGAAATGAATGAATGGAATTAGAAAAAGTTCGCCTCGCTGCCACGTCAACGAGCATATTTGCTGATGCCTGACTGACTGAATGATTTCCCGGAGTCGCCATCAGGCCAAGGTCCTCGGCTGATGGGATGGGGATTTACTTTGCAGCTGTGGCGAAGTCGGTGCATGATGGTGGAAAATGCATGCAATGCACCCGCCACGATCGCGACAACGCACAGTGAGTGTTCGCCCCCTTGGTACCTCGGCTAGGCAAGGTCCGCAAGGGAGGGAGAGGTACCGATGCATGTATGTATGCGCGCTTCAGCTTGTCTGGGACCTTGATTACTTGAGATGGATTTCCAAGATATGGATGGGGTTGATGATCGTGATCGTTCCTTAGGAGTACCGAGAGATGAGTGAGGTGTGGTTGGGCGAATGCGAAGGTTGGCTTATGACAGGTTGGCTCGGTGTACGGGACAGGACTGTGGTAAGGTAGTAATCGCATAGTCGCATTCTATTTGGCACCTCTCAACAAAACACGTACATCAGATCCTGTAGATTGATTGACTGATTGATTAATGCTTTCCAGGTCCTGCAATGAGGATCCGCATGCATCGGAGATCGAATGGATGACTGACATTGACTGAGTGACTGGGTGCGAGCGATATCACGCTGCACGGCATCAAATCAACGGCTGCTGCTGTACGAGCAAGTTCAAGTCCAACCGGCTATTAATCAGTGATCCCTGCTACAGCCTCCAGTCAGTGCTGGAGAGTTCTCCTCGCCAAGATTGACGTCCGTGGGCTCTCCAGGCCCTTCCTTGAGTTTCCTTTTCCGGTATGACAGAAAAGGAGATGTCTATCTGGGAGACTGGATTGGTAGAAGGGGTAGAGTTGAGCGTACGGGAGGTAACGTTTTGTTCCTGCCTCCTTCGCCTGGCAAACGGGTAGGGAGAAACATGAGGTTGGTCTGAGAACAGAGTTCGGTTCGGAGGGCTTTTTTCAGGGGGGGTTTTGGCTGGGCTGGACTGGACTGGCTGGCTTCAGAATTTTGGCGAGGCGCCGGGAAGGGAAAATTCATCAGAATGGTTGGATGAGAATATTTGGCAGTTTGCCAATGAGAGGGCAAAGAAGGCCGATGCTCGGCTGAAGGTTTATTTTCGTGCGACTGTAAGTGCAGAAATGGTCGAATAGAGGACCGGATGGCTGGGAGGGAGGGACGGGGCTCCACTGTTGAGGATTCAGGATTGGGGATGGATTGTTGACTAAACTACCTGTTGATAAAGTGTTGACTTACGGGTCTGGCCGCCCGTCAAGTCAGGGACATGGGAGCAAGCAGAGGCTTGCTTCAGAGGATCTTGAGAAGGAAAGATAGGCAAAAGCAGGGCTTGCTGGACTGAACCCTGACCTGAACCTGACCTGAGGGAGGGAAGAAAGGGAACGATGCGGCCCGTTGGTGGCCGTGGCCGGAGAAGTGACCGTGAGTGAGCATGATTCCCATTCCATTCCAGGCATGGCATGGCACACGCCAGCAGCAAATGGGATGCTTGTACGGCGGGGTCAGGAGGCCGATTCCATGGTGTTGTACCTTGGTATTGCTGAAAGCTGATGGCGAGACTTGTGCCGGGCCGGGGGAGGCAGGCCATGGCAGACCTCCAGATGGACGGTGAGAGGTCCAATGACTTCTCAGCACCTGATCATAGTTCCGGTGAGACAGACCAGAGCCATAGACGCAGGAGGGCGCTTGTCGCAAGAGCTCTATTTCGGGATACCTGGTGCTGCAGTTCGCAAGCTCAAAGCCGATGCAGGCCAGCCCAGGCGGCCCGCTACTGACTGCACTCTGCACTCTGCATTCTGCACTTCATGCGTGCGCACTGGAGTGTACGGAGATCATCGATGACTGGGTTTTTGTTGTTGCGAAGAATTGGATTGGACGCTTTAGATTTCCCTTTCTTTCCTTTCCTTTCCTTTCCTTTCCTGTACGTACTAGAGGAGATCGAGGAGTTAAGCGATTACTGTAGGAGGAAGAGGAGGAAGGCTCGGAGGCGATCCAAACATCACTTATCCATCCATCCACCTGGGCAAGTAAGGCACCTGGCACCTCACACTTACTCACCTCAACTCACCGCACCGAAGCCCACCTGCGGTCCCAGTGCTAGTCCCAGCTCCAGTTCCAGGGCAAAGGTCCCCCTGCACCCTGCACCCATCCCATCCCATCCACCCTGCCTGCACCCCACCCCACTAGGTATGGCAGATCATGACTTAGCCGCCCAACATTGATTCGATGACTTATCCACGCCACCACCACCACCACCACCCACCGCTCCTCGCCCAACGTTGAAAACCTCTTCCCTACGTGATTCTGCCTCTCGTCTACACCGCTGGACGAATGATTTCCTCTCTATCGCCTTGCCCGCTTCTCATAGGTCTCATCGCGATGCACTCCTCGCAGAAGCTTGCAGCAGCGTTGCGAAGACGCGCATGCGGTACGGCATGGAAAGGCAGGGCATGGCATGGCATGGCAAGGTGGGCGCAGCTTTGTGCGCGTCCGGCGTCTTGCGGGAGTGAGTGAGTACAGTTCGTTGGGTCGATGCGTGTCGATTTGCTTTTGCTCTTGCTTCTGCCCTGAGTGAGTTTATTTCCTCTCTGATCAGATCAGATCTGCTCTACTCTGAGCTGGCAGACTAGCCCTTCTGTGGCCTTCTGCAGTACCTACCTACCTACAGTCACTGCCCAGCTGCTCTACTCCTGCATACATACTCCTCCAACCATACCTACCTCTCTACTCCATACTCCACCCAGACAGTTACTGGCTCCCGTCGTTGCTCTTTTTCCTTTTTCATCCGCTTCTATTCCAGGCTCAAACTCTTGCTCCGGCGATTCCAGAGCCAGAGTCGACCGTCCAAGGGACCCGCATGACTGGCACTGCTGCACTCTGCACTCTGCACGATATCGCTGGGATCTCTCAGAGACTCGAGCCCAGTCGACTGCCTTCCAACGCCACAGGCAAATATACCTCCCCCCTCCCCCCAGCCTGCTACCAGCCTTGATATCAATACCAGCCCTTGATAGCCACAGACTCAGTAGTCACGGCACTCACGCTCCACTCAGTTCCACTCGACTCCACGGTGGACCGGCCCTAAAGTCAACTCCATATCTCAGCGATGGATCAGCTCTCTCTGAGATTCCCATCTACGCCCTCTGATACCTCCGCCGTCATCCTTCAGACTTTATCTCGACAGGAGGCTTGCGTTGCTAAGAGACAAGCGCCTTGCCCGTCTACCAACTAGATCCTCGTCTCCGTTTCGCGGCACGCCCTCCCTCGACTGCTAGTCCCCACACTCTATTCTCCTCTAGCTCCCAACCGTCCCGCATCCAGGGCGACCCTTAACCACGGCGTCACCTCGACTTTTCCTCCTTTTCTACTGTTTTGTTTTTGACTGTTGATCTACTGCCCAAATCTAATTGATATCGCTGCTTCCATTTCCATTCTTGTCATCGCGCACAGTTTCAAGGAACCCTGGCGGTACACTCTGTTTACAATACGCATCCCCCGGCCATCTTTCGCCTGCGAGGACGGTCCATTTGGCCACCACCACCACCACCACACTTAATTTGCGGCGAACTTTCGGACGACGCGGAAATATATTTGCTATAATAGCCAAAGCTTTTTTCTCTTAGAGAGTCAGTCCTCACGGACAACAAAAAAGTTCTTGTTAGACATTGGACGTAAGTTCTCGTCTAACTTGCGATTGTTGACTTTCGAGGTCTAACAGAATCCAGATATTCCAAATCGTACAAACTCCTCAAATTCCGGAAAAGTTTTCCAAGGAATGTCGGATATACACCACTACCGTACATTATAGCATTTGGTACACAGCACAGAAACGGGAAAGGTAATGCGAAGTTAGGAGGAATATAATGGCATCATACAAATCCGGGTTCGACCCACCTACTAGGCCAGGGGATTTGCCTCGAGGAAGGAGGCTGGGAGCATACATGCAAGCTGGAGCGGTTGGATCGCCAGTGAAAGAGCATAGGGAAGCAGATATCGCACACATATCTGGGCAGATGGAATCACGAAGAGGCGTCGTACCGGGAACCAGGCCACCACAGACAGGATTACCGAGACCGAGTATACGGGAGCCGTCGCCGAGTACAAGACAGCGGCCAGAGAGGCCGGAAAGACCGGAAAGGCCCAAGGGTATCACTGCATCAAGTTTTGGGTTTGGCAGGGCTGCTAGTAAGGCACCAGCCGAGAAGGTTCAGCCTGAGCTGAAAGGCAAATCATCCCGCAACGTACTGAGGAGGAAGCCTTCTTCAATCGCACAACTACCAGGGAACACCAGGCCGGGTATCGAAAGAGCAGGATCTTCGTCTCCAACGAAATGGTCACAGACATCAGCCGAACAACGGCCAAGTATTGACTCTTCAATGCGGTCAACCGAGGCTTACAATGAGATATTTACGAGACCAAGGGTGAGAGCTCCTCCAGTCAAGGATTCGCCACCCATCATCCCTGAGCTTGATAGGTATCGCAACAGACCAGAAGCGTTCGGGGCACACAGCAGGCTCCACGCAGACTTGCCACCAAAGCTGTCTACTCATGACTTACCCCCGCCAACTCCTCTGCTCTCTGGAACACCGGTATACTACTCTGGAGGAAGCAGTCATCATCGATACAGTGGCTACAGTGGAAGTGGGTATAGTGCGAGTCCATCAACCCGATTTTCCGAATCTCCTGGCCCTGGCACTTACAGCCGCGATACGACCCCCACGTCTATGTCCTCTCAGTCACCAGGTATAATCGCACCTCTGAAGACTACCACTCCCAGGTTACGACAGGGAAGCCCTGCTTTATCACGACCTCCTGTCACGAGTGTCACGAGACGAAGGGCTGTAAGTATTCCGGGCGAAGGCGAATCGGTGTCGGTCGATCAACATGGCCTTCCATCTCTGCGAGAGTCGCTAACATCGTCGTCGTCGAATTCAACGGTCAAAGGGGAGGGAAAGACAAAAGAGAAGAAGAAAAAGAAGAGATTGTCTCCACTGCCTCCAAGTCCACCGCCACGCAAGTCATCACAAAAGTTTAAGAAAGCTCGATCAGAAGAACAGGACTCTCCTTCCAAACCATCTCAGGCACCTGCAAAGCCAGTAATGACTTCCGCAGAGTCACCACCTGCCAAAGCACAAGTCGTACAAGCTCCCGCTGCGGCGCCCAAGAAAGCCGGACCGCCAGCACGGCCAAGCAGAGAAGGTGCACCTGATCTGCACACACAATTAGGCGAGTCGATGTCAGTGATTCAGAGCAACCTGGCCGGAATCAGTTTTTCGCCAGACAGGAGGAGAAGTGCACTCCCACGAAGCACTGTCACCTCTCCTCCCCTTGGACCCCGCTCCCAGCAATCAAGTCGACTTCCATCCAGAAACCCTTCACCTATTCCCGTTCAACCTTCGCCGCGAGAAGCAACACCTGCCCCGTCCGGACTTGGTATCATTCCCAGTCTGAAGCCTCAGCCAAATCAACCGTCATCAAGAGGTACGATCAGTCGAACTCCGAGCCCAAGTTTAGCCAACACGAAGCCACGCTTTGGTTTATTTGGACGGCGTACAAAGACTGCTCCAGAATTACCAACTGTAGAGACCAAAGAGAAAGTACTCAGGAAGGGACCAGTGGCCGGAACCGGACATGAAGGTTATGGAAGATATGGCCATCGGGGGAGAAGTAGCAGCGCCGGGGGTCTCGGTAGAGGTCGAGATCGAAGCATGAGTGGAGCGAGTTCGCAGGAAAGCGTTTCTAGCACTCGAGCCCATGACCCTTTCCTTCTCGAACGGATGAGCCCTGTCATCATTGCTGGTGGCGGAGAAATCATCGAGAACCGCAATGCCAGCTCTGAGCTCTCAAGATCGGAAAGCAATACGAGTCTCTTATTGGGTAGACCTAGCATGGACTCCAAAGGCTCCTCGAATCTCAGTCACGAGGTTTCCCGGGCCACGTTGTGGCCGTCAGCATTACCAAAGGAACCAACTAAACGAGCGTCCGCTATCGCAATGCCCAAAGGTCGACGGCCGTCTGATAGCAGTGACGACGGTATCGGCAAAAGTTCTTTGGTATTCCGCCGATCTGTTCAGAGACTGAATAGCTCGAGTAGCGCCCTGAATCTCCCACGGCCGCTCAACTACTCTGGGGGAGCATCGCCATCGATCACTAGCTTGGATGCAAGCATCATGTCAGACGAATCCCAATTGGACATGAGACCAGAGCCCGAGAAGCCACGACAGGTTCAGATCACAAAGCCCAAGAAGCTGGAGAAGCGACCAAGGTCGCCGCGAAAATGGAATTTCTTCCATCGATCTCACCCAACCCCAAAGCCGGAAGTCGAACCAATGCTCCAAGTTACTGTCGCAAAGTCTGATCCAAAGTCAGCAGCAATGCCACACTACGCAATGCTTGACTCCTCCGATGAGCAGCAGGACCTGGAGGCCTTCGACTTAGAGGATATCCTTCGCGATGCCGATGTTGTAAGCCTGTCGAATGAAGAGTTGGACTTGCTGCAGTTTGGAGAAATCAAAGAGAAACAGCGACGAATGGAAGACCTGCACACCTTGATGGTCCCTCCAGTAGATGAAAAAGCTCCGATATTCTCTTCCCCAGAGCCCATCCAAGTCACACCCGAGTTACCGCAGACTGACTTACATTTGGTCAAAGAGACGGCACCAGTTCGCCCGAGTCGACTACCACAGGTTGGACGTATACCTAAGGTCATCTCAGCCCGACCGGAAGCGACCTCGCCGAAGTCATTCTCGAGACCCTTTGCTCGTCTCAGCACTGCTCAGCCGCTTCCTAAGCCGCAACTTATTGACAAAGACTCTGTCGGACTCGGTCCTAGCCCACCCAAACCCTCCACCCCGGAACCATTCCAGACAAGATTTCCCTATTCGGAGATGGAAGATGTGTCACGACAAAGTTCTGTCGAGTCCAAGACGGACAGCACTGGAGTAAGCCGCCATGACTTTCTAGCATTTTCTCCTCGTAAGGGCTCCGAGGCTACGACGAGTAGTTCTGGCGGTCTAAGCCTCGCTGGAATCACTGCTGTCATCCCTGAGGCTAACGCTGCTCTTGAGGAAGACGAGGTGTGGGATGAGTATGATGATCTCATCGAGAATGATGATACAGTCAAGGTACCCGTGTCCGCAACATCTTCACACGGAGTTCCATTCCAGTATGAGAGCTATGAAAGCCGTCGTATCAGAAAAAGCAAAGTTCAGGCGAAGGAGTCTCCTACCTTGACTGCGGCACCCAAGATCAAGGAACAGGTCATAGAAGTACCTGAGCGACGCTCGGCGCTTACGTCTTCAAGTGTATACAGTGGAGATATGAGCGCCAGGCTGAGGGATGCCCTGAATACTATCCCGACACCAACAACGCCGATGTCTTTCACAGATTTCTTCTCTGGATATGGAGACCGAAACAACTCTGTTCATGGCGAATCAGCCCAAAAGCCTCGTCGTTCTTCGCATAGTAGCTCAAGAAAGTCTACATCTTCCAGCAGTCATTCGCGATCCTTGTCAGGCCTACGAACAATTTCCGAACAGGAGAATAGTTCCCCGATCGCCCAGGTTAATCTTCGTGTTGGTTCAATGACAGTTAGCAAATGGTTGACATTTGGACATGTCCTCTTTAGTCCTGCGAGGGAAGAGATAATGCAATTAGAAGAATCAGTGAAGCGCCATTCGATTTTGGTTATCGATGGCCTTGGCAATGGTATGCACTCTCCTTCCCAGATTTCGATATCCTCAGCTAACAAATGCCTCCAAGACGATTGGTCCTTCTATGCCGCAGAAACCTACCCTAACTCGACCTTTTATAACCTGTCACCTACTCGGCCTCTCTCCAACTCCCAGCGGACATCAGCAAGCGCATCTTTCCCACTCACTCCTCCTAACCACCGCCAAATTCAATACCTCTCCACATCTCACAAGTTCCCATTCCCATCGTCGACTTTCGACGTTGTCGTCTTCCGCTTCCCAACAGCCATGTCCGAGGCATCCTACCGCAACATCGTCGCCGAATCCAAACGCGTCCTCAAACCAGGCGGATATCTCGAGATGGCCATCCTAGACGTCGACATGATGAACATGGGGAACCGCGCCCGTCGGGCCGTCCGCGGTCTGAAAGTCAAAATGCAGAACGCAGATCCTGAAATCAGTCTCGCGAGCGCAAGCGACACCGTTCTTCGGATCGTCAGCAAGCGTGGATTCAGTGACATCAAGAGCTGTAACGTCGGTGTTCCCGTGGCATCAACCATCCCCGCCGCCTCTAAAGACACTTCGAAACGCGGAAGCGCCAGCGGTAAAGGCAAAGAGCGGGAGCATGACCAGGTCGAAGAACTCAGCTTGGCGGATATGATGAAAGATGAGTCGCGCGCCGGAGACGAGAGTATCACCAAGATGGTCGCCAAAGTCGGACGGTGGTGGTATACCCGCTGCTACGAGATGAGCGTCATTACCGAAGGTGACTTCGCGAGTATCTTTAATGATAGCTCGTTGCTGGGAGAGAGCGAGAAGTGGAACGCGAGTTTCAAGTTGGTCGTTGCGTACGCGCAGAAGCCTGTTGTTGGGAGAAGGAGGACGGCTAGTGTTTAGTCCCTGCTCTCCCGTTCCCCTCATACCTTATATTGTTTTGCTTGGTCCCGACCCTTGAGTCGGTTCCAGTTGATCTCAATCACATTCAGATTTGAGACTGGTTTGCATCTGCATTTGCATTTAGCGACCTATGTTTTCCCCCCTTACGGCGTTGCATAGCGAGGAAGACTTCATTTCAGTCTAGTCGCATACATCTTTTTTTATCATGGTCAAAGACGGAAAGATATCAAGGGCGCGAGCCTATGGTGCATATTTACCTTATCTACCATTTACATCTCTCTCCCGACTTATATTACATTACATACTCTCCTCTTCTATTTCGGTCTTCGGTCACGGGTTGGCATTTCTATCATGCATATCATATCATCACATCATGTCATAGCATAGCACATTCATCGCAGTCTGGTCATTGCTTTAATGGTTTATAACATTTGGGAGGATGGGCTTGGATTGGGTTGGGTTTTGGGAGGATTTGTTTTGCTGTTTTATTTGCTTGGATTGGGCGGGCGGCGGTGGTTGGGAATGAGAGATGCGATGCGATAGGAATATGCGAGGCGATGCGATGGATGATGATTATGATGGGATGAGAGATGAGGAACAGCTAGCTCGTTTCATGTTTGATTGCGATTGCGTGCTTATAAGCAAGCGAGCGAGTCGGCCAAATTTTTGTTTTTGGCGTTTGCTTTTGTTTGTTGTTTTGAGAGAGACGGCACACCGATAGATACCCACTTACTTTTTTAAAACTCGATTATGCATATTAATGTTATATTTTAGACTTGAACTCGAACTTGAACTTTGTCTCTGTTAAGATTTGTCGTGACAGGGGGGAAATTGTACTGTACGTCTTGAAGGTGGAAGACGATGATATTTTGTATTAAGCGAGGCAACCAAGAAAAAAAAAATACAACAACACTCCAGTCCTCAATCTTGGAA
>JAFJYG010001160.1:0-13417 GCA_017366145.1 Cadophora sp. M221
GGCGCCCTCGAGGCTGCGCACCGGGTGTACTGCGTGCGGTGTATTCGGGCTCTGGGTGCCAACCCATCCCACGAGTGTGACTTCGACAATCCCAATTCGAAGAAATGCAGCTATTGCGCTGTGCAGAGGCTGTTACCCATGATATAGGATCTATTTTCATGAGAGTCCAGCCCGGGATCCTTGGGAGCCTGTTTGGGCTCCCCAGGGATCATCGCCAAAACTTGACAAAAATGAAATGAAATGGCCCTAGTCTATATCCAGCCTGATAAGAGATCAAATGCGTGAGTGAGAAGTGGGTACTGCTCAGGGGCTGCTCAGGGACTGCTCAGGGGCTGCTCAGGGACTGCTCAGGGACTGCTCAGGTTGCTTAGGCTGCTCAGGTGAGCTGGGTGAGGAGAGGGTGAGCCGAGGGTGATTAGCGCCTGAGTAGAAGCGGCGAGCTTACTAACCGACCTTGGGACGAAGAAAAAAAAAGTTGTGTTCAACTACCAAAGCATTATCACAGCGAATTGCCTTGACCTTGAAACCGCTTTGTAATTCCACATACGCCTTCCAACGGGCGAATACGGACGGCAAAACAAACCGTAACTTCGTCAAAGTAACCCACGACTTCCGCGTGTAGTCGTCCATAAACGTAAGCATATATACGTCGCCCGTAATAGCTGGTTCACGGTACGGGCCCCAAAAGTCAGAGAACACTCTTGCTAGTGGCTCCACACTTCTCTCTGGGCTAGACCGGTTGATAACTCGTACTTTCTTCGTCAAGGCACAAACCTCACAAGTTGGCTGGTTCTTTGCCGGCCTGATTGAGTCTTGCATATCGCTAGCGACCTTATGCACCTTCTCAATGAGTTGTGAACTAAGGTGTCCAAGCCTCTGGTGCCAGCGGGTGTATTCAGACGTCTGACGGTCCAGAACTGATCCCCGTTCGTCTGTAGTACCTTCTTGGTGGTCCGCAATAAGCTCCGTAGGCATCGCACGCTCCGTTGGCATGTCCAACACGTACGACTTCCCTACCCTGCTTGCTACGCCGACTCTCTGACCGTGATCCTTAATAATCATAGCCAGTCTCTTAGGAGGAGCAGTAGTCTCCACCACTAGTCCCTTGTCTTGTAGCCGTGCTACAGAGATCAAGTTCCCCTTAATTTGCGGAACGTGCAACACGTCCGTTAGGACAATACTCTTCGTACGTTCCTCAACACTTACGGATATTCTAACCCGTCCTCGGCCAATTCCAGGTAGTGTTGATCCGGTTGCAGCTATCACAGACTGCTCTGCATCAAGTGCAGTATACTCAATGAACGCCGTACGATCTGGCGTCATATGGCTAGTTGCCCCTGAGTCAACGAGCCACTCTTGTCCGTTACGGACGCTTTCGGACGCACGCCAGCAGGTCTCGCCTGTAGACTCGTCCGCAACTTGTGCTTTCTCGACCGGTGAGAGGTTGCCTTTGGCTCCTGGAGTCGGCAGTGGTCCGGTCGTTGCTTGAGGGTGCTTGGCTGCATACTTACGGCCCTCGTCCGTGTCTTTCAGCCAAATAGCACACTTAACCTTCACATGCCCCGTCTTCTCGCAATGCTAGCACTTCCTCTCCACCCTTCCCTTTCTCTTGCCACCCTTCTTGTTCGTAGCTTGCAAGGCTACCTCCGTTCGTACGGTCATCGCTGCCAGTCTTCGCTCTGCCTCTTTCAAGTAGCTGATAATTACGTCTAGTTCGCGAACGTCTTGCATTTCAAGCTGAAGAGTAATTGGTCCGTAAGCAGAGTCAACTATTCGTAACGACTTAAACAAGATAACGATAGTCGCTTCGTTCGTTGGCTGTTGTAAGGGGTCGATGTTGAAGATGTCCATTCGTGCTTCTCGTAGGCTTGTAACGATTGAGTTTACGGACGCATCTGGCTTTGGAGTGAACCCGTAAAACTTCTGAAGAGCCGTAGACAGCTGCTGTCTACCCGTAGGGAGGTAAGCACGCTCAAGTGCCTCCCATTGCTCTTTCGCGGTCCGTAAATGGAGTATCCTAGACAATGCCTCCGGCCCATAGTATCCCATGATAACTGTCCTAGCCTTCGCATTTATCACGCGATTGACCTTCGTATCCGTAGCTCTACTAGACTCCGCTGCTTTCCTCTCTGCTATTCCATCGTCCGTACTCCCTACGAGCGTTTCAGCTTCTAGACCTGGTAGCTCAATAGCATCCCACGCGTCCTTTGCTTCAATTACAGCCCTAGCAATCGCAGCCCATGTCCTGTAGTTTGAGCCATTCAACTTGGCTATTCCGGCCTTCTTAATCGCTAAATTGTCTTTTATTTCTGGTCTTTTACTAACAGTAGCGAATTGCGTTTCAATTCTTGTGGCAGTGGCCAAGCGCCGGGGCTCATAACCTATTGGACGTAACGTCTCCAGCTCAACGATATGCAACCAAGAATCGTACGCAAAACTCAATTAGGGTAAATCAAGTATATTATCAGCTGTACAGAATAAACTACGAAGGGTCTCTGGCCGCATATAAGGTCTACTAGTGAGACGTGCTTGAAACAAGTGCTAGGCAGCCTCAGGCTGCTAGGCACACTTCAACAATTTGCCCATTCCACATGGTAACGTCTGTCCCTACGTAGCGAGACGCACCGTGTGCCGAGACGAAAATGGCAAATCAACATCTTATACTCTGCCTCATTAGTTTGTCGTTCAATATGCAATGTCTAATAATTCTCTAGCAGTTTGCCTGCAGGATCCTTACAACAGCGGCGAAACCTAAGCGTTTTGGTCGTTATCGCCGTCGGTTTGCTTATCGCATAATCTAATGCCCGACATTTACCCCCCTACTGCATCATTGGCATGGCCAGCTATTCGAATTTCGGAGGCCTAATAGTGAAGAGCAATATCAAATAAGATCTATATAAGGCACCAAAAGACAATTAGCCTCGTGTGAATAGAATGAGCGAGTCCGGCCGAGAGTGGAAGGGTGGCGTTTTATGGTGGTCACGGAGCTTTCTTTATAGCGGCATCTACGCTATAGAATATTGGGTTAGCAGAATTTATGCTAAGCAAGCTCCGTGTTTGCACTTGCCTTAGTAAATTCCACGAGATACTCTGAAAGCCACAAGCATGCGGCTTTGCACGATGCTTCTTTTAGCGGCTGCGAATACGCTTCGTACTGGAGTAAACTAGGTCGCATAAGCACCCTGTCACCTCCATCGCCATCTATCTGGCCGCTTGTTAACTTTAAATCAACCGCAATGGGCAACTTATCCCAAGATCCAGTCTGCAGTACTTAAGTCTTTCAATGAAATGAGCGACGTGAAGCGTCACTCCGCGTCGTGTCTGCCTTCGCTATGTAAGTTGTCGACCAGCCTGCGCCACGATGCAGCCTCGTGGGCAGCGCCTTCAATCACCACTACATAATCTCCTCACGATTAGTCCTTGGACATCTGATTCCATTCTGGCGACCTTTGAATAGCAGACCTTGCGCCGATATGCCGAACGAGTCACACGAGTCGCGCTTGACCTGAGATCGCTCTCGAACCTCCACCATGGCTCTTATACGCCTCTTGCATTGGAAACCCGATGGCGAGATCGTCTTTCGCGAACCTACCAGCGGCGATGTCCCTGCCTACGTAATACTTTCTCACACCTGGGGAAAGGAGGAAGTTAGCTTTTAAGACATAAAAGCCGGCACAGGGAAGGGCAAAACTGGGTGGGAGAAGATACAATTCTGCGCGAAGCAGGCCGCCGCTGATGAATTGCAATACTTCTGGGTCGACACCTGCTGCATCAATAAGAAGAATGCGGCTTGCTCTACGCCGACCAAGGCAAGCTGGCGGAGGCAGAGGTCATGTACATTCGGGCGCTGTAAGGCTACGAGGACGCTCTTGGTCCTAAACTTCTGCCGTCATATTTACTAGCGTTAAACACCATGTTCGCCTTTGGCGACCTTTTCTCGCGGACAGGTCGGAAAGACATGGCCAAGAATATATATACTCGGGCACTATCTGGATATAAAATCGTCCAAGGACCTTCCTCTTAGTGGTGCAGGGAACTTAAAGGTAGGCTTCAAGAGTTGCAAGTTACGTCTGTTAAGTCGGAAGCTCGTCAAATTCAGTCTATTAAAATTGGACAGAAGCCGAGGTCTCTTAAGCAGAAATTCCGCGACCTGGGAAAGCGGCTGAATGTTAGATAAGTCATAGTAAATAATAAACCAGTTGTTTCGTCTATCTTTCTTCTAGTCTAGAATCGAGTACAGCCCCGCTAAGCCCGCCTTTATGAGCTTGTAGATTATCACGTAATCATTGAAGCGATGTAATAAAGGTAGTTTGGCGCATGAGTCGGACTTGCCCTAATATAGCATAGCGTATCCGCCGCTGTAAGAGTGCCACCTGGCGCACATAGACGCCACCCTTCCCCGTTCGGCGAAACCTGTCTATGCCAGCAACACACTGCTCATTGTCTTTAAATGCCTAGTGAAGTCCTTATCTAGTATTGCGCTTCACTATTAGGTCTCCGAAATTCGAATAGCTAGCGATTCCGACGATGTAGTAGGGGGTTAACGTACTTGATAAGTAAGCTGGCCGTGCATGTAAGGTGGCCACGCCCCACCAAAACCACCACTTTAAGAACTAATAACTCAACAACAAATTAAAATTATTATTATTAAATTAAACTAAGTTGAATTAAATCTAAGTGGACACGTACGGGCCGTGTGTTCGAGCGATTTACACATACTACACGTCCGCGGCGCGCGGATTCGTCCCTCTTCAACCCTACCCGTAGACTGACCCGCAGGCTCTGTATTTGCAACTACAGATCTATCTAAGCCCTCTTGTACTGTCAAAACACCCCTCGTAGCAATATACGACCTTCGTACAGCTCTCTTCTTCTTTTGGCGTTCATTCGCGGCCCGTAGCTTCTTGTTTTCGTCCGCGAGAAGGACCGCAGAGTGCATAGCCATTTGGCAACCTTTGACTAATTGTTGAATTGCACGGTCTGTAGGGCTAGAAGAACCAGCCGTACGACGTTGTACGAAGTCTCCAATTGCCTTAGCTTGTAATTCCAACTCTTGTATATTATGTGGCGTCTCTGGGACCCAAGGCGCTTGGTCGGTCGCGGGAGGAGGAGGAGGGGTAGGCGTCCGTAATTGAGTATTGAGCTTCGAGAGGACACGTTCAGGGTCGTACGGAACTAATCCAGTAGCTGCGAACCCGCTACGAATCGTATTTGAAGTCAAAGCTTCCGTACGAGCTGTAAGATAAGCTGAAAGAAAATCAGACTTGTCAATATGATTAACTCCAACTCGCATAAGATCTTTAATTTGTCGTCCGTACAAACGTTTTAAACCCGCAAAGTAACTAACATCAAGAGGTTGAAGTAAATGCGACGAATGTGGTGGCATACAAAGAGTAATAATATAGTGGTCTTTGCAAAACAAGTCGAACTCAAGCGTTACGTGGCTTTCGTGTTCGTTAAGAATCAAAAGCCAATATACACCCTTTGTACGATTCTTTGTCTGCGGATGAAACACGTCCGTAAGCCAAGTTAGGCCTAATTAATTAGTCGTCCAGCCATTATCACTAATTGCAATTGTCTAGTCGAATGGTAAAGAGTCAAGATACTAAGAAGAGATATGAGTTTTGCCTTTGAATATAATCATTAAGGGAAGTAATTAACTGCTCGAATTAATACACTTAATAGCCGTAACTCATTTGCGATTTCTAGGTTGAATCGTAACAGGCCGTAAAGCTCGCTTAAAAGCCGTAATAACCTTTGCGATTAAGATTACGCCTATTTAAAAGCCTATCTTATTAAAGTTGTAAATATTTTTGTCTTAAATCTCATATTTTGCAATTGTATTTTATTCGAGTTGAAACTAGTTTTAAATAATCATAGGATTTTTACAAAGAGCACGTTTGTAGTTGTATTTTTGGTTGTATTGGGTTCGTAAAGAGTCGTGGCGTTGAACAAAGTTATATGGTCATTAAACTTCAATTGTACGCGTAGAAAACGCGTTCATATTGGTTCGTTTTTGGAGAAGTAATATAGCCATAACTCGAATTGAAGCCGTACGAACTGGTAAACCTTGTTCGTTTATAAATAAAATCCAATTGATAAGCGTTAATTCCTTCGTAGCTGTAAGTTTGTGGTTTACGGATCGATATTCTTGTTGAGAGGGGTGTTCTTGAAGACGCGTTTAAAATGTCGATTTTGGTACATCGTACGAGATAGCTGCGCCCCGTTGACTTGTAAAATAGCCAGATTTGTACGAATTAATCGCAAGAGCTATTCGCCCTTCCTTAGAAGCAAATTGAGCCTTAGTTCGTTGAGACATGACTGGTTGAATGAGGTAGAAGTGGTGGTTTTGGTGGGGCGTGGCCACCTTACATGCACGGCCAGCTTACTTATCAAGTACGTTAAATGTCGGGCATTAGATTATGTAATAAGCAAACCGACGGCGACAACGACCAAGACGTTCAGGTTTCGCTTACTATTTTAAGGATTCTGTAGAAAAACTGCTAAGGAATCAAGTGATATCATATATAAAACAACAAACTAATAAAGCAGAGCATGAAATATTGATTTGCTATTTTCGTCTCGGCACACGGTGCGTCTCGCTACGTAGGGACAGACGTTAGCAATTCGTCATATTAAATCGCGCTAGTACCTTTTCGATATAACTTTTTTGGTGTAATTTCATAACACCTTTATTAATATCATAATTAATATTAATACCCAAATAATCCTTTATGGTACTGTAGTCCCGGCATCCGCAATTGCAGCTCCAATTATGACGATCATCGTCTTTCCGGAGCCGGTTCCTATTATCAGAACCACCTGCTTGGCTGGCTGGGGTCCTATGATGGCAAGAACGCCGTTCCGCTGATTCTAAGGTAGTCTTGTTATCTTCACAGAACTCTTGTTGTAATGTGAGGCCGCAGTCACACGTGATTGCTGTCTTTCTAGAGCAAGCGTCGCATTAGGAATATATATATATATATATATCTCTCTTCTTAAAAAAGCTCGTCTTCGAGCGTTAGTTTATTTCTTTATTGTTATTAAGGTAGCTATAGTTATTAATACTATATTCTTAAGCTTTGATTTATTTAAGTAGCTTTGTAAAGGGTCTTACTTGCTTAGGGCGATTAAAATAGAAATCATTAACTTTATATAAAGTATACTTGAGATTAAAGGCGTTAGACTAGTTATAGTGTGAATTAACGTTTTGGTTAACTTACGTAATATAATATAATATAGTTTCGCCTTTTTTATAATAAGCAAGTACTTTTTCTAAGTCTTATTTATTATTATTTTAATATTAATTAATAAAAGGGCATTTTATACTTAACTTAGGAAGGGGTCTATTAATAACTTACTAATTAGAAAAACCTTGTGAACTTTTACACTTACTAATAGTTTTAAGCGGTGTAGGTTTCTTATTTTCTTAATTACTTTAAATGATTTATTAATTAGTATATTTAACTTAAACGAACGAAGTATTTTAAAGTAGCGTATATTAAGTTAAACTAAGCTTTTTTTTATTTATTTAAGTAAAGTCGACCTCGCGGCGAGAAGTATTATATTAGTACTACTAATAGCTATACTGTTGACCTGTTTTGGTGGTTTACTTGTTCCTGGCTGTGGGTGCAAGTGAGCTGCCTCGGCTACTTTAGCCCAAGTAGTTGACTTAGCTTGAATTTTGATTTTTCTAGTTGCTCTCTCTAGGTTAGCTACTTGAGACGCTAGAACTGACGTAGTATTCTTGATTCTGCTGTGCTCTGTGTATTCTCTGAATACTTCAAGTAAATCAAGTAGTTTCGCTTGCTCGCTCATCCCTTGATTTAGTAGCCGAGTATGCTTTGACTAATAAGTCTCTAGCTTCAAGGACTAGTTTTTGACTAGTATTATCGGTTTGACTACTTTGGAAGTAGGTTTGACTTTGGTAGTATTTACCATTGAAGTTTGTATTGATTCGTGGTGTCTTCTTATCGATATGGTTCTGGTGGTTGTTATCGATAGCTGGGTTGTTTTGTGGTCCGCGCTTTGCAGGGGCTAGTTGAGCCGCACTAGTGAATAGGGGTCGGAAAGGGGTATTTTGCCCAGGAGGGTCGATATTAGAATCTTTAGTAGCTCTAGGTGCTCTAGGAGTAGTTTCAATCGATTCTACTACTCTAGATAGCCTAGTAAGAAGCTCTCCTAAGTCTCTAGACGTTGGCGTAGGTGTAGGGGGCTCTGAGGAGCCAAAAGGGTCGGAAAGGGGTTTCATAGCTCCCTAGGCTATTACAGTGCTTATAAGGCCCTATGACGCTAGGAGCGCGGAATAAGAGGCGTTTACAGGGCTCTTTAAAGTTTAGAAAACAATAGGGGTCAAAAGCAGGGGAGTCGGGAGTGGTCGTGTGTGAGCCCTGTCCATCTGTAAAGATATCTTTAGTAGATGCTTAGAAACTGTGACGCTTGCCCTAGAAAGACGATAGTCACGGGTGGCTGAAGCCTCACATATCAACACAGGGAAATATATGACGATACCAAGCATCAACTTAGAATCAATAACTACAGAGGAAAGAAGGTAAGGAAAGAAGAGGTCTATATACAAAGGGGCGGTATGCCTAGCACCATGGTAATCTCGGTACGTCCCAATCGGGGAGTGCTAAGTGGAGCCGGTGGAAATGAGGCTCTCAGCATCGCCGGTCGTCACAGAAACTAAGAGCGAACTCTCGCTTATAACTATTTTATAAAATAAGAACTTTATAATTTTTATCGTAAATTCAGATATTTTTAAATAATAAACTTTAGCTACTTTTAGATTAAACAAGAGTTAATTAAGAATTCAAGTACTAAGAATCGAGATTGATCGAACATATCGTTTTTATTAACTAAAAAAGAAAAGAAAATTAGGACGATTTATATTTATAATTAAAGATAATATGAACTTTACTTACCTTTTTAATGATATAAAAATAATAATAAGTTTAATATTACTAGTAAGTAAAGTGAAAAATATATTTATAAATACGTATTACATATGAATCAGGATTAGAAAATTAATGTGTTAAACTTAATTACCTCCACTAATAAACTTAACAGTTAATTCCTTACCAGGAGTGGTATTTTGACTCTGGTAGTATGGAAATGTTTTTCAAAGGCGGTGAAGTACCACCGTGATCAGTCCTGACTCGACGATTTCCCCCTTCCCTCTTATGCTTCCTTAAACTCGGAAGGTTGTTATTGACTACCGAGGCTATTAAGTAGTAGTATTTAGGGGTTGATAAGTGTTTGATGGCCCCCCGAGTTTAGTAAAGAACAAGCACGGTCTTGCACGGACGTTTTTTGTATGTAAATCTTTTGGCCGAGTCGGTGATATGGCCGACTCGTGATAAACCACATTAATTATTTTATGTTAGAAATATGAAGGTTCAGTGGATGTACGATAACTTCTAAACCTTCTCGTCTAATACGAGGATCTAAAATTAAAGCTAGATATAAGCTCTTATTACGTTTAGTGATACTGATAATATTTCCTTAGTTTACAGTTAACCTAGAACTAAGCGAGATTCTTAGGTGTACGGCGAGCAATGCTGTAAACTGCTAATTATAGAGAACTAGGTTTCCGTGTGCACACTCCATTTGAAACCTACTAATCCCAACACTTATCCTTTAAAGCCTCGTTATCAATCTAGCCAATCGATTGTAAAAAAAGGATCTATAGATATGATCGCAGGTGCAAAACAATATGAGGAGATGTATCAGAAGTTGAGCAATAATCAAAAGCAGATTATCGATCGTGCAGTAGAGCATGACAATCGCGACAATAAAATTGATTTAAGTTGTTGTATTAATCTCTATGGAGGTTCTACTATATATGTTGCTCAGTCGTCATGGCATGCTGGGGGCTGGGAGCGCCTGGCGCTTACGAGTTTCAAAAGCCGTTTTACATCGGGGTTGCAACACTTGGCGCTGTTGAAACCTTCTCGGCTAATCTTCATAGAACATGCCGACTCGAGTTCGGTTACTTTCAGTAATACCAGTCAGGCCACCGCCGGTTCATACAAGCCCAAGGCCTTGTGGTGGCGGTCGGTATACGTATGTCGGCGATCGTTTCGTTTATGGGCTTATGGACGGGGAGGCCATGGATATGGAAAATATTAAAGCCCAGGAATTTTCGTTGGTGTAGCCCAATCAGCCTATTGTTACGATACGTGCTATTCGCGGAGGTTGTTCCATGCACGCTCCGGAATCTCCAATCCGAGTT
This sequence comes from Cadophora sp. M221, assembly GCA_017366145.1. Lineage (NCBI taxonomy): Eukaryota > Fungi > Ascomycota > Leotiomycetes > Helotiales > Ploettnerulaceae > Cadophora > Cadophora sp. M221. The sequence goes on from JAFJYG010001160.1 coordinate 10,235, forward strand.
TTAGCATCAGTGGCCGCAATTCACGGTTTCTAATTGGTCTACTTCGTATCCTTCTTCCGACTGTCAATCTTATAAACGACTACTTTCTTCTTTCCCTCTCTAACACGCCGATCAGCCTCTCTTGAAGCTACCTCCACTTTAGAATATGTTGATATTAGTACCGTCTGGTGCCGTTGGAATCACACTCGGCCAGTCGATATGGCTCTCAAGTTCGTTGCGTAGCTGCTGGCTTGGATAGCGAAAATTAATTCTAGTCTTGGTGTCCTCCACAAGAATTCCCTTTCGCTTAAGGACCGTGCACGAGAATCTTCAACTCGATAGAGCATATTGAGGGCCACCATGATGCCCCAGCGTGCCAGACGCGTGACCATCGTACGCCACACACGTGACTGGCTAATTAATTAAAGTATTAATCTCTCAAAGCGTAATTATAAATATTTATCCTTAGAATTCCGTTTACTTAATATATAAAATATGAAGCTTAATATAAAGAGAATCTATAAAGCGTCTACAACGAAAAGTCCTAGGATATTATATAGTTATTAATATCAGTTTAAGGGCTAGTTATTAGAGCTTATGTCTTATAAAAGTTGCTTTTGTAATTAACTCGTAGACGAAAGAGAGTTAAGCTTATATTTCCCGAATTAAATTAGTATAGTCCTTAGCTCTTATGACCTAAGTTCACAAAATCAAATATAAAGCCACTAGACCCTATAAGACTCTCAATATCACTGCTACCCTCTTGCTCGTCGTCGCTAAGTATCTCAATCGCCTTTTGTGTTAGTCTCTTAGTGCGAATTGGTCTTTGAGATGCGGCCATAACCATAGGCTCTTGCTGTGTAGCCTCTTCCTCTTTAATTGTATTTGGTTTCCGACCCCTAGGCTTCTTCCTAGTATCAATTAAAGCCTGTTTCTTTGCAGCTTTGTCGAGCTTTTGTTGTATTTTAGCCTGAGCTTTCTCCTCCCGAATGCGTGTCTTTTCTATTCTTTTTTGAACCTTCGCAGCCTCCTTCTCCTCTTTCTTTTGCTGTCGAGCTAAAGCTCTAGCAACCTTCTCTTCCTCCATCTTCAATATATTTCCAGTAATATTAGCCTCTCTGCGGAGCTTCATAAGTTTGGACTCCTGGGCAGATTCGTTCCTGTCGCCGATGATTCGCAGCCCTTCGCCAGAGGAGATTACACGGCCCCCGCCGCGTGGTTTGACTCTCTTGGCACTGTCTTCGTCATTGAGCACGAGGGATTTGCTGCCCCAGGTATTATTTGACACGGTTGAAGTGAGCTCTTGGCGCGCGGCGTCGCCTAATATCGCATTGATTGTACTACCTTTTCGGAACTTCTTATTAGAGAGTCGCTTTGACGGAGACGATAATATATCTTCGTAGGTTTCTAGGAATTGGGCGTGTGCGTTGATTCCTTTGGCTCCGTCTGGTGTATCAAAGAATGGTGTTTTCGTGTACCAACGTGGATTTTCCGTCGTCTGTCCGGGGCCGCAACCACCGTAGTCTTTCACACCTCTAGGTTGCGAAGGTTGCTCTGGAGTTACTGTTTCCATTGAATCTTGAATATCAAGCAACTCGTTGATATGAGAGCTTGCTAATGGAGCTATCAAATCGTCTGTAATATCGATATTTCCGTCACGTGGGAGCTGTGGAAGCCGAATATCGTCTTCTAGCTCATCGCCAAAGCTCCATCATCATAAATCCACGGAATATAGTCGTATTCTTCGTCTGACGCAGTTTCGGCCTCCCAAAAGCGGTTACTAGCTGGTACCCAACGTGATACAGCTTCGTTGGATGCAGGAACATGAATTGCAGCAGATGGATCATCCAGGGTATGGTTGTACACTCGTCCACCGGTGTCTTTATCGCCCATTTGAGTATCCTGGGTAAGCTTGAAAGCTAAAATGATGACATCCGCGTTTAGTGGCCATATGCCGGTCCGCCTGAAGGCTGACTGAATTGTCTCTTTCTTGAAGGTTTTGGCTCTGATTTGGTGAAGGCATTGAAGAAAGGTGTATTTGGTGAAGGTGTTGCAACCGTCTCTAATTCTATCTTCAATTGCTCGTCCATGCCAATGCTTTTTAGGCTGAAAACAAGCAACGTCTAATGGTTGTGTGGCATGCGTCGAGTGAGCAATTAAACAAAAAGGTACGATATTCAGTTGCTCACACCTAGAGATAAACTCATACGTCATATGGCTACCATGGCCATCAAATATCAAGAGACGCCATTGACCCTGTTGGCGGCCTCTGGTTTGTTGATCAAAGTGTTTAAGCCATTCCAATGTAAGCTCGTCACTGGAATACCCCTTTTCACTACAAGAGATCTTTGTGCCTGGAGGTAGGTTGTTGTTAAACATCTTCTCTAGGTAGACAGCCCCCGGCATGATGATGTAGCAATCAATGGCGTAGCCAGCGGCAGAGATACACTCAATGACTGACACAGATTCGCGGTCGACCACCCAACCCGGAAGCCAATTTCGTCCATATTGAAGATATCTTTCCAATGTATTGAGTATTGGGCCATCACCGCAGCTAACTTCTCAAAGCAACCAGTAATCTCTTTAATCGTCATACAATCTTTACGTTTTTGGTCCATTAGAGTGGTCCGTAGAGCATGATATCGGCCAGCAACGTCCATTCTTTCTATCCATCTTCTAGCCCAATTCTGTCCAATTCGCTGGAATATTTCCATAGAGAGACTTAATATCATAGTTGCGGCGGCAACAATCATATCATATCTCATAGGAAAGCCTCTCTCAATAGCAGTATCAATATACCATATTAGAGACGCCTCTTGAGCCTCATTCAACTTCTTGTTATGGCCCCCATTCTCAGCCAACGTCTTTGAACTATCTCTCTTCTTGTAACGGTTATTCAAAGTAGAGTAACTAACTCCACGGAAAACGCCAGCGGCGATACGTAGACTGGTAATATCGGTGTCGTCGGGGTTCTCATATGCCTCCAAGGCAGCTTGAATCCTAGCCTCCTGGCTCATATATGCGGGGGTCTTATATTTGGGCTTCTTTCGTATGCGAGCAATACTAGCATCCAAAGAGGACTTCTTCTTGCCTCTCTTAGACCCTCTACGCTTGATTTGAGGCGTAGATTTCGCCATAGTAGGCGTAGTTCGTGGTCCGGATTGAAGTGTGTATATAGGTAAGATAAATCGCGTTTTTATGTGT
>JAFJYG010001161.1:0-13370 GCA_017366145.1 Cadophora sp. M221
CAGATAGAAGAGTAATTAATTATTTAAGTTGGTGGGTAGGAGTAGCGGTGAGTTAAGCGAGGGTGGGCGGAATCTAGGGGTGGGCGGAATCTAGGGTGAGACGTTACCTCGCATTCATTGCTCTACAAGCCCTTAGTCCCTTTGCCGGCTTGCTTCTCAACAAACCAGAGAAGGTCCAGAGAACAAATAAAGTGAAGGTCAAGCTCGCCATCACAAACAGTGCCGTATATGAGCTCAAAGCTAATGCCAAGCTCTTTTGCAGCAATAATTTTGTACTTTTAATTCCGGTCATTGCTCAAGCTATTTATGCTAAGGCTATCTTCTTCACGTTTCAATCCTTGTGGTTCAGCGTAAGGGCCAGGACACTGGAATCGTGACCATAACTGGCGGCAATGTTCTTGGAGCATGGCTAGATTTCAAGAAATACAGTCTCAAGACTAGAGCAAGGGGAGCTTACATCGCCATCCTTGGTTTACAAGGCGTATAGTGGCTCTAGGTAACGATTCTAGTAACAGACTTTCATAAGAGCAAGCCAACCTTCAATTAGGTGGATGCTGGTTTTAGCAAAGGCTTTGCTCTGTTTCTCTTCTGGGTCATCGGATTCCAGGTGAACTACGTGTTCCTGTACGGCTATGTCCCCCCAATTCTGAATGGGTGCTCACTATTGTAGATCCTTTGTCGTTGGAGAGCTGGCCGGGACCGATACAGAAGTCATTCGCATCGCAGGTCTTTTGAGGGGGACCGAATCTGCCGTTCAAGCAGTCGGCGTAAGTTCAAACTTTAGGCAGGCACATGGAAGTTCATCACTGACTCTGCTAGTATGGCTTGAGCAGCATCAAGATCTTCGCCGATGTCGGAGGAGTGTACCTCAACTTTGGGCTTTGGGGTTTGGCATTAGTTCCTGGATGGCTGGTTGTCAGGCAGATCGGGGTCAGCTTGGGAGATAAAAAGCTTGAAAGAGAGGGATATGCTTCACGGGAGAGGGAGCAAGCCCTCGGTGTGGATGCAAGCAAAGAGTAATTGCGGAAAAAGTTTCCAGTGTATTCTTGGCTGAGATATGTTTGGAGATTGGCGATAAAACTTTCGCTGAGAGTGATGGAACAGTGCAGTTCCCTAAAATCTATCGCCATAGTAAAACAACATCAATCCATCGCTATGACCAGACACTGGCCCTGTCTTGATTCTCACCTTTGCTGTTTGAACAATGTCGTGTCCACATTTCCAAAGGCTTACAGATTTGACCGCTCAAAAGGAAAGGGCTTTTTCCGACAGCGGCAGCGAGAGTTGTGGGCGATCTAATTCGTGGAAGGGAAAGATCCGTTTATGGCCCAATAGACCACGTAGTTGAATCCCTGGCCATCGTAAAACGGAACCAAGTTGATATTGGCCCCGTCTGCAGTGCCCGTGAAAGACAACGAGCTCACTGACGAGCGGTTGAGAGTGCTCAACGAGAGTGAAGGATTGAGAGATAGTGCGTTAGAGCCATAGTTGCCACAGAGGACTGTAGGTCCAAACGCTACGGCCGCAACATTTGGATTGTCATTTGCGGCAATCGTACGAAGAAACATTGGCAACTTAACGACTATCACATCTCCCGACGACCAACTGCGGGATATCGTAGCGTAGGACCCCGCGTCCACAGAAACACCTGCATCGGCGCCGTTGATAGTGATGGATGCTCCCGAGGTCCAACCAGGGATACGGATGGACATGGCAAAAGCACCAGAGCCCGAGATCGCGATATTGGAAGTGTCGGAAATGGGAAATGATGTAGATTGGGTGACAGTCAGACCGCGCGCAGACCACTTGAGGACGGAAGGGGTGAAGAGGTTGATGTAAAGGGTGGAAGAATCGTAAAAGTAGACTGAGTCTGCGAACTTGGTTTGAGTTTCGAGGCCAGTCCCTTGACAGCACCAGAACGAATCATAGTCTGTGGACCAAGTGCCACCGCCCCAAGCAGGACCCAAACCTCGCCTTCCCCCGGGATTAAGCGAGGTAAAGTAAGTAATGTGTCCATGGCTATCAAACGGATCTTGCATCCCCAGAAGATGGTTAAGGAGACCACGCTCGTAGAAATCAAAATATGCCGTGTTCGTGGGGTCTGTCATCCACAACTCTCTGGTAAGCTTCAGCATGTTGTAAGTGTTGCAGGACTCAGCCGTGTCAGTCTCGAGATGTTCCGCAATTGCATTGGGCGCTCGAAAATGCTCGGCCTGGCTGTTCCCTCCAATGGCATAGGTGTGGGCGTTGACAGTCATGTTCCAGGCATTCTTGGCAATTGTCAAGTACGAAGTGGTCCCAGTTGATTTGTACTCTTTCGCAGCACCGATCCATTTCGGGACCTGGGTATTGGCATGGAACCCATTGAGTTGGTCCACGTTATTGAGCAAAGGAGTAAATCTCGCTGTGTGGTCAAATCGCCTCGCCACGGTGAGATATTTGTTAGTACCAGTCATGAGGTAAATTTGAGCCAGAACGTCGTTCATCCCGCCGTACTCCGTGTTCAAAACACTCTGCATTGCGGAGGTGGATAGTTTGGCCGTACGATTGTCGACCCAGTCCGCAAGAGCAATGGTGGCAGTCTCAGCCGTGCGGTCTCCGATGATTCTCCACACGTCGAGCAGACCAGCGAGAGTCTTGTGGATTACATAGTATGGAACATTGCCGTTGCTGAGCGTACCTCTTTCCATGGCGTCGAAGTCGGACTCTGGAAAGCCCGACAAGTATCCAGCAGCGAAGCCTGCGGCGCCATTGTTCTGCTGGCACTTTCGCAGTTCAGCAACGAAGGATATGGCCCGATCTCGACAGGTAACGTCTTGCAGACTGGCCCAACACTGTGCCCAGGCAGTAAGAATGTGGCCTTGCATGTGGGAACGGAACGGAAAGGTGGGCGCATCCCATCCTCCATTGGCGGAAGCACCGTTTGTCGAAAAATTGTGGTTTGATCGGAAGACATAGAGCAGCCGGTCCGTATCAACGTACTTCAGGTAAGTGAGAGTCCGTTTCTCATTCTCCTGCCACCGGCTGGACGTTAGAGCAACATCGCTGAGGGGAAATTCGTAGGCAAGCACACCACTCTCCGAGACAATGGGTGAAATCTGTGCGCTAACGGGAGTGCCGATTGATACAAGACTGACTAATGCAGCTTTCAAAATGCTGATTGAGAACATGATGCTGGGTAATTGGTGAATCGCGAATGGACAAAGAACCCTTTCTGGCGGAATTCCGGGCTGAGGGCTCTTTTAACATCTTTGAAGTAGAGTCATGAGATTACACATGATGAAAATATATTCGGAGCCAAGGCAAAAGTATACTAACCACTGAAGATTCTTGTTATTTTTCCTTGTTTATAAAGGCCCGCTGATGCCCATGAGATGGCAGGATGGCAGATTCATAAAGGGGAACAATTCCATTCCTCCAATGGAGTTGATTATTCTCCATGTTCATAATGTCAAGCATACCTTGGACTACGACCTAAATGATATTAGTTCGACTGAACTAGCAAGACATCCTTGTCGAAGAGTTAAAGGAAGGCCTGGTATTGGAGCGCATGGTTTTGAGATTCTGGGGTTCTTAATCATCGGGCAGCGGGGACGAAGAGACGAACCTTGTATGGAACGGGGACGCTTCCAAAACAGGGAACATTCATCCCTTCAAGCGTGAAAGGGCGATTGGAGCGCATAACCTGGCCGCCGTGGAAATGATTGTCGAATACAGTGATTCCTCCTGGGGCGACGATGAAGCGCTCACCTGCATCAGCATCAACTACTTCTCTTCCACCGGAGCTGCAGCGTCGCAGCGAACCTACTGCGAGAGGACTCACTGTAAGCCCAGTGGAGGATTTCCGGAAGCTAGGGACCTATTGTATCCGTCGCTGAGCATAAAGTAGGGGGCCACTCCGCCCAAAGCCTTGCCTCGTTCAGGAAGGGGCCATCTTTCATATATAGATCGTTTGCGCAATCGAGTTTTTGATCCATTCATCGGTAAAGGATAGGGCACCGCAATCTGTCACCGTCTTAGCGAGCCGGCCGTCCAACCACGATTGATGAAGCGCTTATCTGTGTGGTGAATGACCTTCAATTCCTTGATGTCGCTCAGAATTGAGATGCCGGAAATGGTTCGGATGATATCCAGGGTTGCGGTTCTTCCGCCCCCATTCCGCAGGACGACGACTTCGTTCTCGCCTAATTGGAAGAATTGGTCGGGGCTGGCTCTTGCGTCGCAGCAAGTGATGATTCCGACCCGAGAACTGCATCCAACTGTCATCTTCTCCTTTGTGAAGACATTGTTCATGTAGCTTTCGTTCCCGGCCTTGAAGTCGTGTGGCTTGAACGCCAAAAACTCGGGGTGTCCTAGTCCTTTCGCCATTGTTTCACGTAGTTCGGAAAGTCACTTTCTCTGAAAAGATTAACCCGGTTGCAGAAGAATCTAGACGATAGGATACTAGGTAAGAAGTGCTCTCTGATCTGGGAAGAAACGAGCTGTGCCAACGAGGCAAGGCTGTTTCCTTTATCCCTTCGTCCGCTGAGACATTGCCAGGTGCTAGCAAGGGGAAGCGAGCGCGGCATGCAAGAGGGGCAATACATTATTTTATGTACCTTTTCATACAAATTCCTTAGTAAGGTACTTTATGCTAATGAAATCGCACTTTACCCTCATTTTTTTTACCCACTTTAAAATGCGATTAAATACGCGCTAATTTATTAATATAAAGCACTTACTTAATAACACTAATTTTAGTGATTTAAAAGCTTTTTCTCTTTTAAAGAAAACGAATTGAAAGCTGTTGGTTCACAGGCCCTTGCAAGAACGTACTTTTCCTAGGACCAAGGATTGGGCTGGGACCAGGAGGTCATATCCCTGCCGGACTGGTATCAATGGGGGTTCGTAGTGGGTTCGGTGGCTTTCCGAGCCCCTATATATACTAGCTATCCTCGCGCTTCTTCAATAGAACACAGATTTTGAACCATACATTTATTACTTTGTTATCATACTCGCATTGGAATATATTCACATATGCGGCGTGGTACATGAACCGGTACTGCACCGACAAAAGCTTTTGAAGTATTCTTAATGTCGTTTGAACTCAAGTGATACCACAAATTTCAAGGCTTCCTCGCAAAGCTGTAAAATCGACACATAGTCAAGGGGGGTTCCTTCAGTGGTAAAATATGTGTATTTGAGGAAAGAAGAGAAAGGCTTCTGTGACGCTCAGGAGCCTCATGCCCGCCCATTTCGGCTATCCTAAGGCATTGAATGTCGGTGGCTCTACAGCTAATTTCCGATACACTTGGATTACCGAGATGAAGCGGGGCAGAGCCTTCATCTCTTTGTATTTAACTCTCTTCTCTTTATACCTTCTATACTCCGTAGTTATTGATTCTAAGTTGAAGCTTGGTATCGTCATATATTTCCCTCGTTTTGATATGTGAGGCGGTCGTCACACGTGATTATCGTCTTTTTTAAGGCAAGCGTCACAGCTTCTCTTATATATCTCACACACTCGGTAAGCGAGCATGTGATTACAACGTAACGATTATTAAATCAATACTTAATGAATTTGAACTAATTAAAAACATTACATTTAAGTTCTTTATATGTAAGTTTTTACGATTTGTTAAAGTAATACTTTTTTTTAATATAAATTAATATAATTACTTTTTTTATTTTTTATACTTGCTTTTTTATAAATTATTATCTTTAATACAAATTAGAATGTAAACTTGTAATATTTGTAAGTTAAATAATAAAAAGCAATGAAATAATGAAATTTACGAGTAAAAAAGCTTTTTGTTTTTATTAAAGTATTAATATATATAAGAGTTTATAAGAAGCCTTGCATTAATATATATTAGAATTAAAATGTCAAAAGAAGTTTAATACATATAATTTTCGCTTATATTATACTTAATTATTATAAAAATATTAAAAAGTATTATTATACCATTAATTTTAAGGATAATTAATATATTAATTATTACTTACTAATAAATATGATTTGGCGATATAAAGTAAAGCCTTTGGCCTTGAAAATTCAAGCTTCTTATTAATAATATTACTTTTTATTATTCAAAGTTAGTATTAATAAGCTTATAATTTGTTATTTTAATTAATAAGTATTGTTTTAATTAATTTGCGTTATTATTAATAACTTATACTAAATATTTTTACATAACGTAGTTTATTACCAAGCGGCGCATATTACTAAGCGTTGTGTTACGACCTCTTGAGCCTCGTATTCTAATCGTAGCATCGCCTTGGCAACGCGATCATGGCGCTAGGCCTAATTGAGAGAACTTGATCGCGAGAATGCGATATGCTAGTGTAAATAGCGCTCGATTATACTATGCCCAATTGGGAAAGGCTAAGAGGCCTTCTCATGTATTTATAGTTAAGCTTTTTTTTACAAAAAGCTTTCTTTTTCTTCTTGTTTTTTTTTCTCGATTTTAAGCGTAGTATTAGGCCTAAATACAAAGCTAAAGTCTACTCGTTGTATTAACCTTTTGCTAGTCGTAACATAAGAAAAGACCAACACCTTTTTGCTGTGAAGTGTTATATTTCACCCAATCTTGCGCCTTACCGACTTGCCTTCGTAGCAAGTTAACAATAAGCTTCATGTTACGATCGCAATGTTTACTCGATGCAAACACTAAGTATACGAGGTTAATCTTAAATAATTAAGAAGTAGGTGTATCACGTATAATTAAAGATAATAATTAAGTATAAGTAAAAATACTATTTTAAGTTAAGCACAAAGCTTTTATTTACTAGCAAATATGCTGGTTTTATATAAAACCCTTTGTGCTACGAATCCCCTTGAATTACTTTAATTCTTTGGGATTTAAATTACTATGAATTACTATGAGTCGTTGTAATTTATCATGTGATTTGATTTATGTTTTGGCTTCTTTGTGCAGCCAAGTTGCCGAGCCTTAAGGCTAGGATGCACGTGATATTTCCTATTAAGTAGGTTCGTAATACTATTTCCTTTTTTGCTTAGCGTGGTTTCTACGCTTAAGTATAACAAAGAAAATGTTGTTGCAAGCTTATGATTGTTTTTTTTTTATAACCTTTAATAGCAATAAAAAGAAACTTAAAGCTATTGCCCTTGCTATTAAAATTAACAAAACTAATAAAAAGATATCTTCTTGTGGTTTTTACATTTAAACCTGAAAGTACTACGTAGCAGCTGGCCCTAAGTTGTTGCGTTGCTTTAAGTATGTTCGTTATTGCAAGATAAATTGCGATTTTACGAAGAAGCTTCCCTTAGTAAGTAACTAGACTACGCTAAAACGCTAGCATTAAAAGCTGCGAGATAAAAAAGACAAGGCAATAATAAAAATTATTTATTTAAATAAAATAAAAAAGCTTTTAAATGAGAAAAAAGCACGGATAATTAAGTTGGGTTTGTTGACCTTGGAGAAGCTCGATGCTCGTAAGAGAAAAAAGAAAACGAAGCTCGCTTGGCTCGAGGCTAGCGCCGCGAGCCTCAAGCAGGCCTCTGCTTTCTTTGAGTCCTCAAATGTCGATTTCGAGGCCTTTATTAGCTTACTTGACTTCTTTTGAAAAGGCTTGGGTTTTGCTAGTAAAAGCGTTAAAGCATCTTAAGGTAGTGGAAATTAAACTTAAGTTCTTAAGTGTTTTTTTATTATAAGTACTTTCTTCATTTAATTAAATATTTAATAACGCTGCGAAAGTACTAACAATTGAAAATAGCTTTGACATTGTACTTAGCGTTTGGGTTAATTAATTAGATTTTGGTGATAAAAGCAGCTAATGCTCTTAACGGTGCTAGCTTAAGGAGAAATATATGAAACACCAAATGAATATTTATAGTTTTTGAAAGTGCTAATTAAAAATTAACTAGTTTCTTAACTTTTGTAATTTTAAATGGTTTTAGTTTTTTGTGATTTAATTTATAACTTGGTTGTTTAATCGCGATATTTTTTCAAAGTAAGTAGACTTTATTTATCTTTTTTAGCGTTGGTTTTATATTACGCTTTTGGTTGTAGTAGATGACTAATTTGCGTGCAATAAATAGAATATTATTAAACAATTTCTTATACAACTACTTCAATTCATCTTCTTAAAGCATGGCTTCTTATGCGGTTCTTTGACTCGCAATTAATGTATTATATGTCGTTAGGTTATACTTGTAGTTCGCATAAAATAGCGATACTTCAATAGTTTCTTAATTTGCGCTATTATATGCAAACTAAGCGAATAAAAGTAATTAAACCTAATCGTTTTATTTATAATTAACGTAGTAATAAAAATATGTTTTTATTATTTAGTTGATTTGTTTTGTTTGTGCATTTATTTGTAAGTAAATAACTATTAATATCTTTTGCTTTATCTTTAAAAGTGTAACTAAAGTTTTTCAAAACTTTAAAGTAAAAAGCTTGTTTTTATTTAAAATAACCTTGTTTAATATTTTATGATTTATAAAAATTATCTTAAGAAATACTTGCGTCATTTAAGGCGCGCTTTGAATTCTTAATACTAGTATTATGTACGCATACTTTGTAAACCTATTCATAATTACATAAATTAAGTTGTATTTAATTCTTGTCATTAGGTTTATTAAGAGTAGTAATTTGACCACGAAGTTTAATGCAATTAACTTTCATAAGCGTAGTGGTGTCGCTAGCAATTTCATAAGCCTATATGAAGCATAATGATTTGCTTTATTTTGAATGCATGTGTTGCATAATAATAGTACGTTCTTAATTACTTTTCTTATACTTGAGAAGTAGTATTCTTAAAAAAGCCTTAATAGCTTTTTGATTATTTCTTAGTACTTATAAGCAAGTGCTTTATGTTGTTATTTAACAAGACTCATTTTATTCCTAGTAAGAACATAGATTTGTTTTTAATATAAAGAGTTTCGCTTAAAGAGAAGAAGAATCCCTCGCTTAGCTATTTTTTTTGTTTGATTATAACTAAGTTATTAGCGTTTTTTTCTAAATCTTTTCAAATACTAATTGGCTAATTATTACTAATTGCTTGTGGTTGATTATTAACGAGTTATTATTTTGCTTAAGTATAGTGTGCAATTCATGTGTTTTATTTTCAAAATACTTTGATTTTTAATTAAGAGCATTTGCCTTAGCATTTTTTATTCTCTTAATATAAGAAATTCAAAGTTTAATTGTAAAGAGTATTTTATACCACTAAACCTATTATTAATTTAGCTTTTTAGTAGTAGTAAAGTAAATAAAATTCTTATGATTCGTTAAAATTTATACTTCATAAGTAGTGCTCTTAAGATAAACCTTTTACTTGCATACTACGTTTACAATTGCTAACAACTCTTTATTATATATATTATAATTAAGTTTTACTAGTAATAGTTTCTGCAAGTGGTATGCAATTGATTACTATCTCTTATTCTCGCTCGGTTAGCTAAGTACAGCTTCAATAGCGTAATCCAAAGAATTCGTTTTCACTCGTATTTTCTTATCGAGTGTAAAGGCAGTAAGCACTAGCTCTTTAGTGAAGGCGTTCTTTAAAGCTTTAAAAGCTTTGTCGACTTTGTTTATTCAATGAAATTTCTTATTCTTATAAGTTAACTTCATAAGTAGCTTAGCGATTTCCAAATAACCCTTAATAAATCGCTTATAAAAGTTGATAAATTTAAGAAATAATTATACTTTCTTAATGTTTGTGAGTTTAGTTTATTTAATAATTGCTTTAATCTTTTTAAAATTCATAGTTAATTTGATGGTGATAACCACATAGCTAAGAAATACAATCTCGCTTTTATGAAAATGATATATCTTTGATTTAAGAAGTATGTATACTACCTTCAGCTTCTCGAGAATAACGATTACATTCTCCACGTGCTACTTCTTTATTTTTAAATAAATCAAAATATTATTTAAGTAGTAAATACAAGTTATGTTCAAGTATTGCCTTAAAATATTATTAATTAAACGTTAAAATGTGGCAAGTGCATTAGTTAGTTTAAAGAGCATAATCGTGTACTTATAATAATTAAAACGCGTGCAAAATGCTATTTTTTGTTTTTTCTTCTTAGTTATTTTTACAGAGTTGTACGCTTCTTGCAAGTTAAGCTAAGTAAAGATATTAGCTTTGCTAAGTTTGTTTTTTAATTCCTTAGCTAATAGTAGTACGTATTAATTCTTTTTGGTAGTATTATTTAGCTGCTTATAGTTAATGCATATTCTTTGTTTGCTATTCTTTTTCTTTGCGAAAAGAACATTAAATCTCCACGAGGATTTGAACTCTCAAATAAAGCCCTTAGCTATATTCTCGTTAATATATTGCTTAATTATTATTAAGTTTATTACCAAATATTTTTGTAATAATTAAAAGATTAGCTTAGTATTATTAACCAACTTAATCTAATGATTATAATTCTAATATTTTAGCAAGGCCTTCTTGCCTTTTTCTTCGTGGAATAATACCGCAAATCATGCGTACACTACTAGTATGTCCCGCTTTAAATCTTATTCTTAGTATTTTATTTTATTCTTAAAGATAGCACTAACCTCTCAAAGGCGTTTTGCTTTGGTTTTATCTTAAAAGCAAATCATATAATTATTAAACTGCATCTTAAGTATACTTTAGTAAATATTAGAGTTATGTTTTTTTTATTTATAGTAATCTTAAGATAATATTGTGTTTTTCGATCTTCGTAACATTAAACTAAATATACTTAAAGTATTCGCTAATCCTTATATAAACTAGTTTTATTTGCAAATTAATCAAGCCTTGCGCGGCAAGTTCTTCATTAGTAAGTATTAGCTTATACTCGTTCTTCTTGACTTCAATTGGCAATAAGTGTTGGAGTATAATAACAAAAGCTATGAAGTTCCCTTGTGCCTTAAAGTTTATTATTGCCTTAAGTTTTACTTTCTTAATATTAACTTCTAATATCAAATGTTAATTGCTTATGATAATTAATTGTTTGGTTTTAAAGTACTCGTAGTATACTTGGCCGATGAGAATATTTCTTTATAATTTCTATTTAAGCGTAGTGCAAAGTATATCGAAAATGTACATAAACTTCAATTCCTTATGGTTATTTGAGTTGTAGTGCTCATAATAGCTTCGTAGTTTATTAGTAGTATTAACCTACATGCGTGTTTTTCTTTCTTTTGCTAAGATCTTTTACTGCAACTTTACTTCTAGTTAATATAATACATTAAGTATTAGTACGTATTCTCTTGGAATTACCTAAAGATATGTGTCGAGCATACCCTTATACTTAATCTATCGCTAATAAATTCATTAATAGTCTTTATAAACTACCTCGTAGCATTCTCTTCACTAAGGTTTTTTTTTTCTTTTTTTCTCCTTTTAACGTGCTGTATTAGTTAGAAACTATGTAGCACGGCTAGTCTACTAGCGTAGCTAATTATTATATACAAATTCAATTTGAATTAGACTGCGACTATACATTTGAGAACATTCTCTTTATAACTTATAAGGAAATAAAATCAAAGAAAACTAATTAAAATTAAAAACAAAGGAAATAACTAAATGAAAATACAAATTAAGGCCTAAAGGCCTACTTTTCCTCTTCTTCTATCCTCTTTAGCTTCTCTAAGTGTCATTTCCTTGTACATATACTAGTCTCTTTTAAGAATACTAGTATTTCTTTAATTCCAATTTGCGTATGTAATAAAACAGGAATATTAATAATCTTAATTATTAAATTGCTTTTTATACTAAAGTAAAGTTTTTTACGCTTTATCTTATAATATTTATAACTAAGTAATAAGTATTTTGCGGTTTTAATACTACCGCATCTACACTTGTTATTTAACGCTAGCCCTAGCTTATAAAGGTAGGCTTTTAAATACTTATGCCCTATTTTTAGCTAGTAAAAAAAGCTAATTATTTCTCTTAATATTTTAGTAAGTATAAGTAGTTTTTTAGCTACTTTACATGTGTATTTTTTTGAGTACGTTTTTAGGGGTTAAGTATTAAGGTTTTGAGCTATATTAGCTTTAATTTTAGTCTTTTTTTGGCTACTTAGCTTAACTCCTAAAAATGCAAAGAAAGTATTATTAAAAGTAATAGTTGACTTAGTAGCTGTTTTAGTTAATTCGTTTGCTTTTTCATTTCCAATTATATCAAAATGGCCTGGGACCCAAGCTAAAGTAATACTAGCATTTAAATTAATAATAGTCTTAAATGCTAATATAGCTCTAATTTGTTGGCTTTGCCCGGGGTTATTTGAGGGGGTTTTAAGTCTTAATAGAGCCGCTTGATTATCTGAAAAGACTGTAAAATTATCCCCTTCCTTTGCCGTACTACTAGCGTATTTTATGGCTTGTGTAATAGCTTCCAATTCGCTATTGTATACTAATTCAACCTCTTCTAAATTACTTAAAATAGTGTATCTAGGTATTAAAGAAATATAAGGTAAATTATAAGTATAAACAGCTAAATCGTAGCCTACTTCGCGCCCCTTGGGAGTTTAAGAGCCGTTTATATAAATCGAGGTATTTCGGCTATTACAAATACTTTGTAAGTATTGTAAGTAAGCCTTAGCTTCGTTTTCTTTTGATAACTTAGATATATTAATAATATATGGTACTTCTTTCTTTCACGGGGGAAAATAAAAGTGCTTTATTACTTCTAATGTATTAAGATTAATTATATGAATTATTGAAAGGACTAGGCTTAAAATAGTAGTATTTGACTTAGGTAAATTACCTATTAAGTCATATTCCTCTTTAACTCTTGTAATAACCTTTTCGACTTTAAGTCTAATAGGGTGTTTTTTACTAAGTTTTAAGGCGCGGAGAATATAGCGTCGATTAGTGTGGTTTAGTTTAATATTTGATGGGGGTAAAGCTGCTTTTAGCTCTAATAAGATTATAAGAGCTATTTTAAAAACACTTAATATCTTCTTAGTAGCTAAGTTTTGCAAAGCTTGAAATGGTCTAATCATAGCCTTATTAAGGCAATTGATTTTCCACCATAATATAAAACCATAATCGACTACGCTAGTAACATAAGCCATATATAATTAACGAATTGCAAAGGGGGAAAGTCCAATAGTAATATTTGAGAGTTGATTTATACGATAAAACATTTGCTTTGCAAGGGAAACTTTAATTGCCTTATAATTCTTAAATTTAAGGTTTAAATTAAAGTAAATTCTTAGCCATTTAACTAATTTGCTTGGGGCTAATATAGTTTTATTTGGAAGTATAATACTAAGGGTATTTTTACCTTTAAAAAAGTAAATAAGCTTTGTTTTTTTAATATTAAAGCTAATTAAATATTTTTCTTTTAACTTAACTAATAAGCTAGCTTCTCTTTTTAAAATACTTATTTTTTTTAAAGCTTTTAAAATAAGCTATTAATATTATATTATTTATATATAATAT
>JAFJYG010001162.1:0-13327 GCA_017366145.1 Cadophora sp. M221
TCAACCCAGCCCTAAATCGCAAGGGCTTCTGGCGACGATGAGTCTGGTCCGCTTCGATCGCACATAGACTTACTGGTCGTTCGTTGTCCTGTTCTTGTTCCTGGCGTGTTGGTCCGTCTCCCCACAAATTTTTTCAAAAGTGGCTCAATCATTGTAGCGCTCCCCCTATCCACCCAGATTCACCCTACCATCTTACAACATGCGGATGAGGGATATGACACGGTCGGGGTGGGAAACATGCCATCCGCTGGATTGAGTCGCGCATCGAAGGTACTCGTGGCCATCAATGCCTCCCGCATAGCGCCTATCCCCACCATGCGAGAAGCTCACAAATGGACGGCCGAGGACAAAGCATTGTTGAAGAGGAGTATGGACGATAGGAAGGACGAGCGAAGACAGCGGAAGTTGGCCAAACGCCGGGGGGAAGACAGACAAAATGTCGACATCCCGATCTTCAAACCACCGCCTGGAAAGATTGTACCGGAGAAGCCGATATCGGGTCCCCTATTTGTGTTAGATATCATCTGCTGGCACAGCTTGATATGAACCAATGGCGACACGACAATTTCAATATGGGACACGAGGTGTTCTGTCGCTTACTGGAGACGGTACAGCTTCTGTGCCAACAGCCCATGTACCTCAATCTCGCGGGGAATATCAAGTGGCTTCGGATCCGCGTGCCAGTCAGATACTCGATGCCAGACATGGATTGCCCTGGACTTTTCTACCTCCAGCAGATTAGAGGGGTTGAGCATGTCCAGCTTGTTCCTGGTAGTCAGAGCCCCGGCTTATACTACAACACCGCGGTATCCAAGGTTATCAAGAGAATGACGAAGAAGCGTTTCACTGTACCAGGCGTTCCAGGACCTAATTCGATTGCATGGGAGCCGACGGGTCTGGAGGGTCCAGAGAAGCGGGTTCCAGGGACACCATGGGTATGGGAGCGACAGTCGTGGAAAAGAGCTGCTCAGAATGCAGGTGCACTAGCCCACTATGGGGGGTTTCCAAAGACGAGGAGAGTGAAGTGGTTTGAGTATTTGAAGAGAAGAGCGGATAGGAAGTGGGGAAGAGGTCCACGCTGATGTCGTTGTGTTTTGTCCTTTATTTCTACGTGTTTTATAGTTACTCCGTTTTATGCTGTTGCTGCAGTCCAAGCGATAGCAGAGTGAAGAGTCTAAGGTCAATAGCACAGAATTGATCATGGAATAGAGAGCGGATCGTGAAGAAATAATCAAAATACGGTGCTGAAAACATTTCAAATGTAACCCAGATGTCTGGTCTTTGTAACTGCGCGAATCCGTGGATTGCTATGCTACGTAGCTAAGATAAACGACAAGGTGAGGAAGAGGGTTCGATGGCTGTGAAAATATACCCCGACATCCCAGCCTCGCGCAAATCTGATCCCGCTAACTCAGCCTCGCACCAACCTGGCCTACCTGAGCTTCCTGGCCATGGAAAGACTGGTGTTGGTATGCATCCAATCCCCTGAATTTCCCTGCTTTTACTAACCTTTACAGAGCAGTGCTCTATCCTCCTACCTCTTCTCGAACGTTTCGAAATCAATAAACACAACCTTGGTTACTTTGTCCTTGATAATGCAACAAACAATGATACCACACTTCAAGAGCTCGGTCGACAATGGGGTTTTGACCCTACACACAAGAGATTACGCTGTATGGGACATGTGTTTAATTTAATCGCCGGCGCCTACTTATTTGGCCAAGATGAGGCTTCATTCGACACAGAATATAAAGAGGCTGGTCCAGAAGATCGGCGTAAGCTTTGGAGGCGTCGGAGAGAGGTTGGAAAGCTACACAACTTGGTTCAGCATGTTTTGGCCTCTGGGAAGAGGACAGAACTGTTTATGAATCTGCAGAAAACCCTCAATACTGGCGTGGCAGAAGGGAAGGAATGGAAATTAGTTGTTGATGGAGGAGTGCGCTGGAACGCCACATACTCTATGATTCGCCGTGGCCTTGAGTTGCGCGAAGCTCTTGATAGGTACGCCTTTGAATTGCGCGTTTCTAGTGAGCCTTTGGACCAGGAGATCTTCAATAACGATTACCTCTCTCCTATGGAGTGGGAAAGTTTAGAAATTATCATGACACAATTGGAGCCTCTTTTTCGATTGACTAAAGACCTTGAAGGCAACGCCGATTTGCAAGAAGATTCGGAATCACCATCACATGGAGCTCTTTGGGAAACCTTGCTTTGTTTGGAGCATATACTAGTCACTTTGAGGCGCTGGAAATTCGTGCTAAATACGGCGAATTCAACGAGCATAAAGGCATACAGCAATCCATTACGCTAGCCTGGGAGGCAACACTCAAATGGTACAAAAAGACCGACGATTCCGTTGCCTGGCAAGCCTCTATAGTGCTCCACCCTGGCTTTAAATGGTCGTTCTTTGAAAAGAACTGGACTGGCAACATGGCCAGTTTTGTGACGACTGGAAAGGCTAACTTCAAGAGATTGTGGGAGGACGAGTACAAATCGCCAGGTGCTATACGAGCCTCTCTTTCCCCCGAGCCAGCAAAAGCTCCTGCGCCACGGTCTTTGTTGAGAGATATTGTGATAAATGCTCGACCTACACCAAAACGAGTTGCGCCGACGATATCAGGTCGTAGAGATCAGTACTACTGGTACTTGCAAGAGGGGCCAGTTGACGGAATCAGTGCTTTACAGTACTGGAAAGAGAAGGAGAAGGAATGGCCTGAGTTAGCTGTAATGGCCTTTGATTTTCTAGCTATTCCAGCCATGAGCTCTGAGTGTGAGCGAATATTCTCTTCCTGCGCAAAGCAAACAACTGCAGAGAGCTCTCAGTTATCTGGCAAGACTCTATGGCACCAAGAATGCTTGAAAAATTGGGTAAATAGGAGAGCAATTAACTTCCCAGGAGCCTACAAAGCAGTCTTGCTTAATGTCTAATATATTCTATTTTTAGCACCAACTTATCAGTCCCCGAATTCTCTATCAGTCAGTTATAAGTTGAGTCGATTTTTGTGTCAGTCAGTCAGTTGAGAATATATCTTCAACTGATAACTGACTTACTGACTTATTAGCCAGCCTGTTCCTCTGGAACTAGACTGCTGTTTGTTCAGGACCTGTTGATGTTTATTGACGATGTAAAAAAATGGAGAGGGTTGCAAGCTGGCGAGCATCCGACGACTGTCTTGGCGTCGGGGTCGGGGGTCTCCATGCCATGGTGGCCGGCGTAGGGGAGGTTGCACACCAGCTTTCCTTCTTCAAGATGCCGCGCGAGTCGTTGGTGTTGGTGTTGTGGAAAGAGACTCGGGGGGCCTCGCGGGCAGCGGTAATAGCTGATCTATTATAATCTCCGGCGAGTTCATACTTCTCAGTACGGATATTGTACTTGAGCTCATACGAGACCTTCTCGCACATGTCGTCGAACCAGCGAGTAGGTGACCGCATATGTCGTGAACTTCGTACGGAACTCGTTGTATGTCATACTACCCATATGTAGTTGGTTGTATTTAAGCCCAGCTGCTTGTACTCGATTGTGATCGAAGAAGCGCTTGTCTAAAGCCTTCAATACGTCGGCGGCTCCGTTGAAGTCTCCGGCGAAGTCGGGATCCATTCCAGTACTTAGATATCGTCCTCAACTCTCGTAAAGAGGACTACATGTAAGCCCGACCTATCCCCAGTCCAAGGGTTAAGACATGCAAAGTTTGGGTGTACAGTACAACACTAACTCCCTGCAAAATATAGACTCTCTTCATAGGTCAAGACGAGCAAAGCAAATCAAGCACAGGATCCAACGTCATCCACCTCTCAACCTTCCGACTCAGCCTCGCCCCCAAGATCGCAGCAGTTTGCCTCGGGACTGGCGCCTTATTTACTCCCATATCCCTATCTCAGTAGAGGGGAGATGTCGTGTGTCGTAGGAATCTTCGTGCTGGTCTTCTTGGTGACCATGTCCGTGATGATTGACATCATTGGCTTGACCACTGAAGCAAAGGTTTCATGAAAATCCAGTCCTTCCTTCTGCTGAAATCCACGGACTACCCAGCGAGCCTTGTACCGCTGAATCTCGCCATTACCGGTCCGTTTGAGCCTAAAGACCCATTTGCCATCTAGGGACATTCGGTTTGCCGGTGTCTTCATAACCGTCCAAGTGTCGTTCTCTATTAGAGATCCGTACTCTTCTTCCATGGCTTTCTTCCACTGAGGCCACTGAGGGCAATCCATGGCCTCCCGTAAGGTCTTTGGCTCGAATGGTTCACAGGGGTTAGACTTGGCTAGAAGTGCTAAAAGGGGGACATGGTCCGCGGGGCATACTAGCTGCCTCGATAGGCATGCTAGGGCGATATCGTCTGGTGATTCTACCCGAAGGTACGGGTGATTTGGTGGTAAGACTGGCGTTTCAGGGAGAGAGGACGGTTCCGGTGACGAGAAGTCCGTAGGGTCCCGGAGGTCCAAATGATTGACCCGCACAACGATTGTATCCGAGTCGTAGTCTTCTTCGGTAGGCTCCCGTGGAGTTCTAGGGCGCCGAGGACTGGCATTATATAGGTCGTCTACCGGTGGTGATGTTGGGGGTTCTCGTACAGGGGTCACTGCCCGTGTAGTCCCCCTCCGAGACCTAAAAGATGCGGCCGTTTGACTGATTCCAGTTGCCTTTGAGTTGATGTTTCCTCGTCCAGCGTACCGATGAGGTGAAATCGGTGTTGGAGAGAGAATTGACGGTGGGATAGTCGTTCGATCAGCGAATCTACCGCGGGGTTGCTCAGGAGTTGCTATTTGCGGAGGATTTACCGGTGGAGTAACTGAACGAGGAGGATTTATTGGCTGGCTGACTGGTGGTGAGAGTAACTGAGTTGTGGTACGAGTTCTTGGGCTGGAGTACTCCTCAAGTAGCTCATCGATCTCGTCCCGGCTTCTCTTAAGGCCTACCAGCTGATTTGGCAACATTGTCGAGATAGGGATCGTTTGGGCAGTTGGCTTGACCCTAACTGCCTCTAGGATATTATCCCACAGCTCTT
Organism: Cadophora sp. M221; assembly: GCA_017366145.1. Lineage (NCBI taxonomy): Eukaryota > Fungi > Ascomycota > Leotiomycetes > Helotiales > Ploettnerulaceae > Cadophora > Cadophora sp. M221. The sequence continues at coordinate 5,004 of JAFJYG010001162.1, forward strand.
CGTTCGTCTCTTCCGGCAAATTTCGAAACGTCAACTTCTCGACGATGTGGACGTTAGTTTCACGGATAATCTTGCCGTGTGGCGTTAGAATCCTAACAATATGGTCACCCTCAAAGCCAACAAGCACTCCCTCTTTAGCTTTCTCCCCTAGCTTCGGCACACCTTTAGTGTTTGCGTTCAATACCGTAGAACCAAACGTTCGGATGTGCCGGAGGTCAGGCTTGACTTGGTGGAGTGCTTCAAAAGGTGTCTTGCCGATCGCTGAGTGAGGACTGCGCATGTAGAGATAGGTGGCACACTTGACTGCTTCAGGCAGCGGCACCGTTCATCTCGGGGTTTCCGGCGACAGTAGGCTCCCAGAAGATACCTTGATCTTTGCTGGCCTCCTCTTCCGTTTCAAAGCCGATTCTTGATACGCAAAAATAGTACTAGATAAGAAGAACCTCTTTTCATTGATTTTCCACTTAATACTTACATTATCAAGGACAGTAAATTCATCTCTATTGGTTTAATAATCATCACGTTGTAATCACATGCTCGCCTACCGAGTGTGCGGGGTATATAAGGGGAGCTTCCCTCTTGTAAAGCTCCCCTTTCGTGTTGATTTTACAGCCTTGCTTCGAGGCTATGAAATCTGTGGGACCACCCCATCAACACTAGTACAATATGAGCTAGCGCCTTGAACTCCGGTTTTGGCTTAGCATTTTGGGGAAAAGGTATTTAGGCAGCACATTCGTGTTCACTCGCCTGCGATCACTATCGACCTGTCACCTACCATCGCCGGTTTCAAACCTCAACCTACTTACAGCGTATAGAAGCTGCAAACGATAATACCTCCACACCCTCCACCACCATGCCACCTTACGATACCTCAAAGCTACTATTAACCTCGACATTACAGCGGCGGAATCCCTCTGTAATTTACCCCTAAATCGAAGCATATCGACATCCGCCACTTCTACATACGCGATGACATGGTTTTGGCGGGGAAAATGGCTGTACAGCATGTACCAGGGAATAAAAATATGGCAGACGCTCTTACGAAGGCGTTACCGGGCCCAGCACTCGAGAGATATAAGGGGTATATGGGCCTACCGTCGAGAACGTCAAATTGAGAGAATGGAGGCTACAATGGAGGCATACGGGCATGTGGGAGATATACGGAAGACCTGGAGATGGTCAATTAGGGTACTCTTGTACTGTAACGCAAAAGCAGGAATGCTGCGGAGTGGCTGCGCTCCCTCAAAGAGGCCTCAAAGAGGTCAAAGAGGGAGATGTAGGCGCTATACAGGCTTAGAAAGCTGTATTACAGGAGTTAATGAGGCCAGGGCAGGAATACAAGGAATACGATGCTCAACGTTAGAATACGAGACGTAACATCGGGAATATGAGGCTTAATGAGGGAGCTCAATACGTTGTAACCGTCAGCGTAGCCCCCCAACATCACCTCCAACCAGCCCCCGTGGTAGTCAGTGGACAAGGTTAAACGTCTGGAATACCTTTTCTTCCCACCAAAATTTGTTAGCAAGGGGAAATGGGGCCTCAAAAGTCAGCTGGCTCCAGATCCATCTGCTCTTCTCCAAACGTCAATCCAGCATGGACTTTCTCGATCGTCGCTATCTGGCCCATCGTACTTCTCGATTTCCCCTTCCCGTCGGGTCTGACGAAGAGCAATCTTATCTCCCAGCTGCCATGGAATTCCCCAGCGACACTCCAGAGCCAAAGCTATCCCAGGCGTCAAATGGATGTCGAGCCAATCCTCGAGTTTGCCAAGGAAAACTTAAGGGTCTAACCTTTTCCACTGACTACCACGGGGGATGGTTGGAGGTGTTGTGGGGGGGCGACGGTTATATAAAATTTGTTGCAGCTCGTATTCTGACGTTAAGCCTCGTATTCCACTGCGGGACCGTACTGTGTACTTACACCGCCCTTAATCATGCAGGCTCGTATGGAAGTAAGGGGCAAAGTCCTTTTGGGGATTCAGGCATAGCAACGAAGGTATGTTCGAAGCCTCAACTTTGGGGGAATACCAACTAACTCAATGTGTAAGACAAAAGGTCATTGCACTCCGGCTTGCAGATCCAAGAGGAAAGAGGCACTTAAGGCGAAGGCTGCCGATGTAAAGAAACTCGAAAAGTCGATTGAGCAAGGACAGAAATCGGAGACGGATAAGCAATAACAGAGAGAAACCGGCACTACTTAGCTGCGTCAACGCTTCGTCTCTGATTCCCATTGTTTAACTGCGAGGACATTCAACAACCAGAGCGGGGCCGAAACAAAATCCAAAGCACATCTTCAAGTGTAATATCTTCAAGTGTTTGTTGATACCTTTACTCACTTCTCGATTATTATCACATTTAGCGCCACACAATAACGAATCCATTCTCGCGACCACCCGTTAGAAGACTGACCGTGGGCGTTGATATTGGAACTCAAAGGAACCCGAAATTAGGTTATTCGAAGAATGGCCAGGCTCGGATTACAAAGAGCCAGATGCCCGAGTACTTGAACTATTTTCTCGTGAACGAAGCCCCAACTCCGATGAACAATCACAACTTCTGTGCCCCAGCTAGTGACCCTTCCGCAGAGCTCTAATTCTAGCCGATTGCAGCAAAAGATTTCGCTTTCCAGTACCCTTCAACTGCAGTTGGTACTGATGAAGTTTTCCGTGCAACGAATCAGTAGCTGCAACCTGTATGTACCGCACATCTCTCTCTCTCTCTCTCTCGGCATTGCAACGAACATCTTACTAACTAGGCGGAATAAGTAGCACACGCAATACCGCTCTCCCAACCAAGATCGAGACCTTTTGCTGTTTACACCAGTAGCCCCAATATCAATACCCTTCTAACTAAGAAGATCTGGCGAAATAAACCAACGATCCCCACCTATTCCTCTACCCCCAGCCACCGTCCCCCGAGAGCTAGTATATTATCGTCTCCGTCAAAGCGGCTCTCTAATAAGAAGTTCCGAAAAGGTAGTACAATCAATGCGATATTGGGCGACGCCGCGCGCCAAGAGCTCACTTCAATCGTGTCAAATAATACCTGGGGCAGCAAATCCCTCGTGCTTAATGACAAAGACGGTGCCAAGAGAGTCAAACCACGCGGCGGGGGCCGTGTAATCTCCTCTGGCGAAGGGCTGCGAATCATCGGCGACAGGAACGAATCTGCCCAGTGTGACGAGCGGCAGGGCAAAAGCAGTGGTTCAAGTGCTTAGAATATTAAGGTGCAGAACCAGAAGGGTTCTGCGAGAGGCTATATATACAGGAATAGGGGGTAGCGGCCTGAGGCAGCTAGGCACGTGACAATCAACGTTCCGATCGTCACACCCAGGAGTCCAAACTTACGAAGCTCCGCAGAGAGGCTAATATTACTGGAAATATATTGAAGATGGAGGAAGAGAAGGTTGCTAGAGCTTTAGCTCGACAGCAAAAGAAAGAGGAGAAGGAGACTGCGAAGGTTCAAAAAAGAATAGAAAAGACACGCATTCGGGAGGAGAAAGCTCAAGCTAAAATACAACAAAAGCTCGACAAAGCTGCAAAGAAACAGGCTTTAATTGATACTAGGAAGAAGCCTAGGGGTCGGAAACCAAATACAATTAAAGAGGAAGAGGCTACACAGCAAGAGCCTATGGTTATGGTCGCATCTCAAAGACCAATTCGCACTAAGAGACCACCAGGGGGTGTAGGATTTCGTGGGACAGAATTAAAAATGTCGGTGCAGTACCGGTAAGAAAGCACCGAACGTTCGTCGATATATCGAATACGTAAGTGCAGTGAGACAGTCAGTCAAAAGTATGGTATGGTTGTAAAGTCTGGCTCTTCTAAGAAGTGCTGGAGGTGGTCTATATATACATGTATACCCCTCCGAAGGAGGTCCGAGACAGGTCCGTATCGCCTCAGGCCTACTTCTGAAGAACCTCGGCACAAGCAGTTCCTTGCGTACCAACAAAAAACCCCACCAAAAATCGGCCTTTTTAGTACTTTATTAAATAACTACGTATTAACAAAATAAGTTGAAGTTAATAACATCGGTACTTGATATTACAGAATAATTATTGTTTTAATTGAATTAAGACTCGCAATCATGAGTATTATTTTATTAAAGAAATTCAAAAAGTCGGAAGTCTGTACTTTTAGACTTAATTTAATTGTGTGGTCATTTGAATATTATAATTCTTATTAAGACAAATTACAATCTATTATATCTAGTACTTGTAGTTTTAGTTTCAGAAGGTTGTCTTAAAATTCGTGGTTTAAATAACTTCCTGAAGTTGGTGTAGTTCGCGGTTGCCGTCCCACGAAATCCTGCACCCCCTGGTGGACCTATGACCGGAACGAAAGGTAAACTGAATACAATCTAATCTTCTCCGTTTTCCTCTTTTTCGTAAGAGTTTTCGTCGTCGTAATAAATCAGTCCTCGTAATCGTCTCGACTGTGAACCTTCCTCTTCTCCAATATTCTTTAGGCCGGTCCTAATTCGCAATAGAAAAAGACCACCGCTTTAGCCTATTCTCTTCAGAAAGAGCAGGTTGACAGTCTGGAACGTGGTAATAATATCCGTATCGTTGAAAGGTTCGGAGGAGAGTTCGATCACAGCAATTAAGCTTAAATTCTTCACGAATCTTTTATAAAGGAAGCGTTCGACGATCATAATGACCAGTAAATCACTTTATAATCTCTTGAATATTTGCGTCTAAAATAATAGAAGGCACACCTAGAGGCTTAACTTGTCGATCAGGCTTATCGAGAAAGTATTGTGCTAAAGAACGTGAAATACCGAGTTTACGTGCGGCGGCACGTTGAGATGTGTCCAAGGCATTTTGACGATGTTTACTACATATAAATTTATAAGGGACAGTCATTAAATCAAGGGTAAAGTTAAATCGACATCTCTTGGCACTTCTTGGCAAAAAACCTATTATAAATCAAGAAAAAGTAATTAATAGAATATTTAGACCTTTGCTTAAAAAATAATTATTATTAATTAATTTTAGAGACTATGCTGATTCAAAGAAGTTATATAATATTGAAAGTCAAATTATTTAATGTATATATTTAAGCGATATTTTTACTAAATATTGTGTTAGTAACTATCTTAAATTAAATATTATAAAATGAAATTAAAAAGTAAATAAAAACCATTGTTTCATCATTTTCTTAAAATCCGTGTGTCGATTTAGCGGTACCCATAAATAATACTTCTAATGAAGGCTACAGCTAAAGCTACTCTGACACACCTCAACACAAACGATTGATCAATAGGTTATTACTTCACGGCAAAATCGACGTCCTTAATTGGCTGATATCCCCTCGATTCTTCATTAGAATTGCGGCCTTCAAGCTATTCGTACAGTATTTAAGAAAGAAGGATATACTCGCCAAATCACACGCCGTAAACCTCCTCTTACTTACGAGAACCGAATTCAAAGGCTTTAATAAGATTCGTGAGAGATAAAAGACCCCATAACACGTGACGAGACCCTAAACAATCCGTTAGGCAGGTTTAAGGCAAGTTACTAACTAACCTCCTGTTAATTTCACCTAACATGACTAAATGAGGTAAGCAGAAACTTAGCCAAGGTTATTATTACTCTGTAACATTCTATGTGTCCCTCCCACGAAGGAGAGACTTGGACGATATAAACTACCACCTGAATCGAGCTTCCCCAAAGCACCGAAACGAGGCTTCGTAAGCCTCGTAAGGACGCTCTACGAGCGTGGTAGTCAGGGTTAACGATTGAATCGTCAGGCAAATCTTTAGGGGCGAGTATTCGAGAAAGAATGGGATCAAGAGCTAGAACCAGGGACAAACTACGAAACCCAGCTCAAGAAGGAAACCGAACGACTCAAAGCGAATCTATTATACGATAAACGGCTCAAAATCTCGTTCTTATCGCTCAAAGCACCCTGGAAAAGCTACTAGACTTGGTATCTGTTCACGATGCGTTGGAGCGTCCTTAATAACGTAACTATTGTCTTTTACAAAGGCTAAAAGACTTGCGGTATTCCTGGATTAAAACCCTTAAAAAGCTATTTGTCTGATAAGTAGGTTGTAACGTCCATCTGAAGCCTTCTCGCTAACCTAGTTGCTCCAGCAGAACGCCTTATATTAAATACTTTAACCTATAAACCTTACCGTCCGGGTTAGTTTAATAACGTTAATCTAATTCATGACCGCGTCTGGGAACTCACTATTCTAAAATAGTGCGGACTAAATCCTCTCCTAGAATTCACTTTACTCTCCTTTCAAAAGCCTCTTCCACGTGCTCGAATTTCTCTCAAGGCTCCTGCCTACATATCCGGCATGTGTCAAACAGCCTGAAAGAACGAGATAACTACTTAAACAGGCATTTATCCCATCTATAACACAAATATGCCCCCAAAACCAGGCACCTTTCCCAAGGACCCCTCTCTAGTTCTACCGCCAGCTCAAAAGCAGTCCTCGCCCCTCGAAGTTGTCTACAACATCCACACCAAGAAGTTCCGGCTCGAACGACGTTTTAAGCTGCTACCGCAAGAGGCCAGTGTTCCGTTGATAGAAATGCAGGAGAATATGCCGCCGTTGCTTGTTGATGGACGTATGACTATTGTGCAGGTGCCGAGATGGAAGATCATGAAGCCCATATTTTACAGGAGGACTGGAGGTATGGTAGTTAAGAGGGATGTGGCGTTGCCGGCATGGGTTTGTTTAGGGAGAAACGGAGTGGGACGATGGAAGGAGTTGTTTATAGAGGGGGTTTAGGTGAGGCATTTTAACGAGACGTAGAACACTCCCTTTAGGCGGATTTGAAATCTTATGTTTCTGCAGTAACTTAAAACTATCTTCAAGACATATCAATGTAGAAGGTGCTGGTCATTACCTTCTTATCTAAGATATCTTTATAAGTACATAGAGATTATCAGAGCACGAACCACAAAGTACGTATTAATCAAGTTCAATCGCCTCATCTACTGATTTTAGCGATTCCTGCACGCTTTTTTATCCCAGCTATGTGATAAGATCGTGTCAGCGCGCATGGACTCCAGTAGCATTAGATACGTACACTTCATTAACAGTCTTGGACTCTAGCTTGGAAGCCCGGGCTCTCGGTTCCTCAGACTCACCAGAAGGCTTAGTGTGACGGCGCGAATAGACTAGTATTACATTGCTACTAGCAAAGGACAAAAGACGAGGAAGGAAGAGGAACCCAGTAGAAGGCATGCGTTACTTCAGGCGGAAGGCATTCCTGCAGTCGCAGACTGATCTCTAGCCTCCCTTATAATCCAAGCTCCTTCAACAAGTAATAAACAAACGCTAGAACATGTGGCTTATTCCAAGCTATCGGAATCCTCCGTAGAGCCCCTGTCCCGACGCTAGCCACTTTGGGACTGGCCTATGATGAGAGCCTCTCTTATAGAGCTCTCATCGACACCAGTCTGGCAGGGATATGACCTCCTGGTCCCAGCCCAATCCTTGGTCCTAAAGAAAGTACGTTCTTGCAGGGGCCTGTGGACCAACACAGGCAGAACTTCTTTTGGAAAGACATATTCCAACACAGTAAAAGCAAGTAAATAAAGAACCAAATAGGAAATAAACAAATGAAATACAAGTCCCGGAAACCCTTCCGTTACTAGGCCGAATTGGCTCCGGTTGGTCTCTGAACCCAACCTTCCATTCTAATAGTGAGCGTGTTTGTGTCAATAAACCCCTGAAGAGCTTTGTTGGGGGTAGCTTTTGTCATAGCATCAGCAGGGTTGCAGGCACCATTGATCCATCGAATCTCCGTTAGTTCTCTGCGCTCGTATGATTGACGAATTGCCATAATATCGATCATTAGGCGCTTCTCCTTCGTCGTGCCAAGCTTGACGATACACTCATAAAGCGACAGAGAATCCGTGCAAATAATAGTTGGTAGATGTGGGATGCCAAGCTTGTTTGTTACCATATTTATAGTAGTGGCAATGGAAATTAGCATATCGATGCCAGCTACCATGGCATACAGCTCTGACGCTAGCACGGCACGAGTGACCCTCTTGCATTTGGTGGAGCTGGTGTGCACGATGTTACCAGAGATGGTGAATTGCGCATCTCCCTCCGTTTCGGTTCCGATTGCCAATACGAAACCTATCTGTGAACTTAGGTCTTTGTTGTTGGCGAAAGAACCGTCAACAAACACGTAGACCTTTGCAGAGCGCAAGTCTACTGGGATGTAGCGAAGACCCCTATTCATGTTGTCCATCTGCCATTTCAGACGTAAGTTCAAGGCTTTGACGTCGTCTTCCGTCGGATCCTGGTGCTGCGCTGCGACTGAGAGGTCAAAAGTTGCTTCTGGCTGACAAA
>JAFJYG010001163.1:0-13284 GCA_017366145.1 Cadophora sp. M221
GTCATGGTTGTGTTGTTGGATTTCCAGGAGCAATTTCTGCCGTGGGGGAAGACTTTTGCAGCAAAATATGAGATGAGATGAGATAGATATCTGCTACATAGACTACCGAAGCAAGCCTTTAAAGCCAACTCCATGTCCTCAGACTCAACTGAGCCACAGTAAAATCACAAAGATACATCACTATGCGGAATTCAGAAGAATTTCATTCTTTTATTTATTCTTTGAATAGAGCGGTATTGGTATATGAACAAGAGGGGGATGTGAAACCTCAGATTTGCTCTTCTCTCCTTCTTTCCATGCTCAAAACAAAACGAACCTCCCAACTTCCAAACTACTGTAGTGATATCATATCAATCAACCCAACAACCTAGCAAGCAAAACAAACGCACGACCCAAAAAAAACGCCGTCTTCCAAATATATGTGGCATGAATCATAATCTCTTCTTTCTTTCCCATCCCCTTCTCTCATCTCTCCTCCCGGAATCAATCAATCATTCTAAAACAAACTCCACCCCTTCCCCTCCTTCCTCCTCGCCCCAGCACCAGCAGCAGCAACCGCTCTCTTCCCCCTCTCCTCGACCTCCAAATCCCTCAACCCCTCCATCTTCCCCAACACCAATTCCAGCAGCTCCTTTCTCCGAATAACCTCCAAATGGCCTCTCACCCTGGGATCCTCCCTCGCGAACCGCTCGACTTCCTCTCTGCTGAGGCCGCGGCCGAGACGGACGTCCAGCTCGCGGGGGAAGTTGTAGTAGAACTCGGAGAGGAGCTCGACGTTGAGGAAGAGCACGGCGGTGGATGTGAGCTTGGTGGCGACGACGTCCAGGAAGATCTCTGGGCAGTGGTAGCGTGAGGACTTGGTGGCGCATTGTTTGGATTTCAGGGCCGTGAGGCGCATGCGCAGGAGTTGGGCGCGGTCGCGCAGGAAGATGGCTTCTTTGCCTGTTGGGGGTGTTAGTTTAATGTCGTGTTAAAAAATAAAGAGTAAAAGTATAGTTGTAAGGGAATAGATGGTAGATGGAATGGGATGTAAATGCATACCTCGTTGCAGCAAATCTGATGAGAAGCCACCAGCTCCACTAGCACCATCACCAACGACCTCTACTTCTCCTCGTCTCGCTTTGTCTACAAAGCCCATTACATCTTTAAGTTTCCGCTTTCCGCCTACGGATTGCTCTACTGATTTAACGGCATCATCGACGGCTTTCAGTTCGGTCTTCAAGACGTCGGCGACATTTTCTCGGCCGCGAGACCACTCTCCATCTTCGACGTCGATTTCGAATTTGTAGGGCTTGATGCAGTTCTCCACTTGGTCTGAGGTGCTGTAGAATCTCTCATTTAAAATTCCAGATGCTGCCTCGGTGATTGCTTGGCGTGCGAAGGGGTGGGATGCGAATGTGCTTTGTGAGATGAGGCGGTCCACGTGTGCTTGAAGAGCGTTTGCTACTACAGTTGTTGCTAGACGACCAATTCCAAGCTTTGTCAGAGCGGATGTAGAAGCATCAAGCTTGCGGTGCCAGTATAGGGATTCTGGATCCGCGGTAGGGAGATCAGCAAGGGAATCTGGCTCTGGCAGGGCTGGTGAGAGATTCGTGACTGGCTTGTTCCAGTACCTCGAAGCGAGGAGATCCAGAACTCTTTGGTCCAGCTCTTCCTTCAGCATTTCTCGGACCTGTGGCCTTCCAAAACTCTCGGCGAACTCTTTGAATGAATGCTTAAATGCATCCAAGCTTTCAGCCAAGTAAGATTCGGCTGAAAGAGGGCGGTCGTTGTATTGGACTTTGAATTCGTAGGTTGCTTCTTCAAGCTCTTGCCTGATAGCATCTCCTGTACTTTGCAGACTTGCTGCCATCGTTTGCTCGAGAACTTGCATCAGTTTCTTGCGGAGAGTGGTAGTCCCGACGTTCACTCCAGCATCTTGACCAAATTCGAGTGGGTGGGAAGAAAAAAATGCATGCTCATTCTTGGCAATGGCAGTAGCTATGCTCCCACTACCCTTTTTGAATAAACTTGTTGACTGCGGTGGCACGCGTGAGACGACACCGACATATCCAAGTCGAAGGGGGTATTTTCGGTCGTTAAGAATGGCCGCTCCTCGAGTAGCATCAACCAAGTCCATCTTTGTGACAACTCCAATGGTTCTCTCTCCTCTTGGGTCGACTCTTCGACTTGCTCGGAGGGCTGTTGAATTCGCAAGATCAACATCTGCTGCTGAAATCGCGAGGATGACATTCGGCGGCTGAATATACTTGTCACAGAGATCAGAAATCTTCTGCTTCAATTCAAGTGGTTGATCGTGTCCAACAACTTGGATGTACCCGGGCAAATCAATAAGTGATAAATCGGGTACATGTGGAGACGAGATTGTGAGTTGAATAGGATCATCTGAAACACATTCAGAGTCTGGGACGGCCAAATTGAGTTCCGTTAACGTCCGTTGAATGTGCGAAAAGTCTGTGATCTTCCCCAAACCCAGAGCTGGGAATTCGCCATATTCAGCTTGAGCATCTGGAGTGTTGACAAGCGTCAATTCGATGGGCCGCCGTGTAACCATATTTGATCCTTTGGGCAGGAACTCATGTCCAACTATGGCCTCCAGTACCGAGCTCTTTCCAGATGATTGGGATCCTATAACCACAATTGACGGTAGGTTCAAAGTATCTGATTGCCCAACCGTTTGCAAGATACTCCGGATCTCGATCATTTTCTTGGTCAACACCATCATTTGATCGTCCCTGGCGGACTCCTCTCCAGATCTCGGGTCCTCCTCAGATGTTTGATCGTACCCATATGCAGCAACAGTCGCTCCAGCAGCCGCCGTCCCTAATCTGCTTTCTTTCGGTGGATCTCCTCCTGGGCCTTCACCACCCCCCTCCCCGCCTGGTCTCTCTCCAATCTCCTCATGAATCCGTAATATCTTTTGCAGCCACTCTGGCAATTCCACTTGCTCTTTTGTATTCTGCCATCCTTGTCGAGTTTGGTCTGCAATTCCTTTCGCGCCTCCAAATAGTCCACCAGCTAGACCAGTTACGGTTTCCTTCGTCGAATTGAATACGTCGATGGCGTAGTTTCCAGCCTCTGCAGTGGCATATTAGCATTTGATTACTGCTAAGAAAGTACCAAGTGAACCTACGGGTAGCCTGATATTGCACATATGCTAGTCCAGCGATTGTAGCTCCACCAAACAGGGCGGGGATTCTTGCGAATTTGAGGAGCAACTTGGGAAGTATCCGTACGAAAGAGGCATTCCGAACGATGACTGCATTAGAAAAGGCGGTATATCCAGCAGGCCATATCCTCCTCCGCGCTGCCCGCACTGCAGAATCGGTCTTGAGAAGTCCTCCGGCTGAAGATGTGGTGTGGTGATGGAAATGACGCGCTGCTCCAGTGTTGACTCTCTGGGCCAAAGGCAAAAGCCTGGCTGACAGGAGCCGCCCGCTCATGGTAGCCAAACGGAGGATTGTAGCAAGGCGTTCCTTGGATGTTCTGGAATCATGGAATGACAATCATGGGCCGCAAGTTGATGGTGATAGCTCGTGAGAGCAAATTGTCCGGTACCTCTCCTTCCCTTGTCCATTTCCGTCAGTTATTCCACTGCTTGAATAGTGGCGTCTGCATGAGATGTGGCTGACGGGGTGTGGCTCGTTTTATGTGGCTAGAGCATGGCTCAACCTTATTCCGTTCCGATCGGCGGTGGATCTCGATTTTAGCTGCAGCTTCCCTTCCCCAGCCAGGACAGCCAGCAGATTTCAGTTTGACAGCCAGCAGCCAGCCAGCCTTGGGCACAAAGGTGGAGAGTGTCAACCACATATCGGCCTCGTCATTGTTCACTCTTTCTCTGTGTTTGTATATGCAACTACCTCTGCCACTACCTACCTACTTAATGATCTCTTCTCTTCTTGTGACTTTCCTTCATTCCTTCATTCCTTCACTCAAATACCTGCCTTACTCGTTCGGGTAATTGCTTGCTTTTCCTCGCTATTCTGTCCTGTCTCGCCTTCGATTGCGCCATTCGGGAGCTCTCAGCCTCGCCCCCTGACTGTTGCTACCGAGCTCAGTAATTTGACTCACATACGGATCACTTTGTCGAGTAACACTCTTCGAGCATCTGTCAACATTGTGGGCAATCGATAAACGATCAGTCTCTTCTGTGCATATCTGCTGCCCAACGAGGGTTCCAAAGGCTCCCAATTCTGTTGAGCACACTGCGCGAAGATGTGTCGCTTCCTGGTAAGCATGGCAACATGGAAAGTTCCTCTTCATGAAGCACCAACTAATAATAACCAGGTTTACAAAGGCTCCGATGAGATCCTGCTCTCAAAGTTGATTCTTGATCCTACGCATTCCATCCTCACACAATCATTCGACTCCCGCCTCCGTCTGGACATGAGGAGGCCTCACAATGGTCTGTTTGCAACAGCTGTCTAAGTTTCTGCATGCTGACTCTTTGCAGGTGATGGATTTGGAATTGGATACTACACCGAACCCAAACTTGGACCCGAGCCTTGCATCTTTACATCTACGACACCTGCGTGGAACTGCGTCAACCTCCAACGCATTGCCTCCAAGACTGCTTCCCATCTTATCTTCGCACACGTTCGCGCCACGACCGAAGGCTCATTGAGCGATGACAACTGCCACCCTTTCTACCACGGTAGCCTGATGTGGATGCATAATGGGGGACTAGGCGGTTGGAAGCACATCAAGAGACCATTGGGTCAGCGGCTGGCAGACAAGTGGTACTTGGGCGTACAAGGCGGAACCGACAGCGAATGGGCGTTTGCCTTGTATCTTGACACCCTCGAACGCATGGGCTACAATCCAACCTGTCCGCCCAAGACTGGGTTCGGGCCAAGTGTTTTACGGCAAGCTATGCTCAAGACAATCACACAGATCAACGACTTCATTGCGGAGATACCAAAAGGCGTGGTTGAGAAGGAACATGTAGACACTAGAAGTTTGTTGAACTTTGCTATCACGGATGGACATAGTGTTGTCTGCACTCGATATGTTAGCAGCCGTACCGACGAGGCGGCTAGTTTGTACTACTCCTCGGGAACCACGTGGGAGGACAAGAGTACAAAGGGCGAATATCAGATGGATCGTCGGGATAAAGGCGCCGATATCGTTTTGGTTGCTAGCGAACCCCTTACGTTCGAGAGAGGTACAAAACCACGGCTTCCCATTGCTGCTCGTACAGACTTACTAATTTGAAACAGAAAGCTGGGTCACAGTTCCAACAAACTCAACCCTCACGATCCACAAGCAAACGGTCATGGTCCATCCAATCATCGATGAGTACTACAGTTATAATCCGTACCATCGTCGGTCATCCCAATTCGCGCAAGACAAGGGGCTCGTGACCAACGAAAAAGGCACTGTCAATGGCACGACTCCTAAAATGACCGCAGGCATCCCAATCCGCAAGACATCGAATCTGTCGTCCAGTCTCCACGACACTTTAACAAGTACTCTCACTCCCTCCATGCATGCCCCTTCAGCATCATCAGCTCTGACTCCCTCCAACGAGAACATTCCCCCAAGAGTATCGAGTCCGTTCGCCGATGTTCGCAATCTATCTCTTCAAAACCTTAGCTCTCGAGACTCATCGAAGCCACAACAGCTAGGAAACACAAAGAAGAAGCGGAAATCTCTTTCGGCTATTGAACCTCCACAGGTGGTCCACCCAGTTCAAGAAGCCGAGCCTGACTCTCCACCACCAAGAAATTACGGGGACCCCTTGAAGATTGCTCAGTATTTCCCTGAGCTGAACTGATTGTGTTTGGATTTGATTATTTGTTGATTTAATGTGTGTGGCGGTGTTCGATGGATTCATAGGCGTTGATCAATTTTACACAGGTTGAGATTCCACACTTAGCGAATGGTTTTTGGGCGGGTGGCGTTTTATTCTTTACCATGGCACTTACATGTGCATTTATACCATGGCTTCTTGACAAAATATTGCGTTAGACGATACAAAAATTTATCAATGGCTGTCCATGGCCCCTTGGAAATGATACCATCATCTTCCTTTGCGTGATCTATTCATAACATGGCAGGATTCATACTCCTCGAGTGAGGTAAAGATTTACAGTATATTCACATTCAATGACTTATTTACAAAGCCAAAGGTAGGGAGCTATTCAGACCTCTTCATTCGAAACCGCGCTGGTGTCTCTCAATACATCCAGAAGCTCGCCAAGCCTGGGAACAAGTCCCTCCCGATGCCATCTCTCCCATCTGATTACTTACACCACCAACCACCACTGTCTGCATTAGGATATACCGCATCAGGATTCAAATCTGTGTAACCCACCCCTCGCTCCTCTCGGCTGCCCAATGTAGTTCTTTGCCAGTTCAAAGTGGCCCTGATAGGCGCCAACACGACACCACAGCACAGCTGCTGCTCCTTGCTGACTGCATGTGTGGCGTTCGTGTTTGGGGGCCAAAAGAAAAGAAAACGCACAACATTTCATCTCGGTCTTTGATTCTTTTCCTGTTGTTGAGAATTAGCATGAATTTTTAGTTATTTCTGTTTGCTTTATTCTCGTATTTCTTGAGCTTCTGCATAGCATTTTTTGGGTTAAGGGACATTCAGCAAGATGACGGGTAGGGTTTCAGACCGGTGAGTTGAGTTGACTCAAGATATTAGGATGGGGGGCGAGCGAAGAGATGAAAAGCAACACTAACAACCCACCCAGGGAATTAAAAACACGACTCGGCGGCATCGTGGAATCGTTCTTCGCAACTCTATCACCGCAAGAGAAAGAGCTCTTCGTCGCCACGACAGTAGTCGAGAACCTCCTCGCGGACGTGCAGACGGCGGAGAGCCAGCACAAGGCCAAGAGCGCGAGCCGCAAGGCGTCTGTGGCGCTGAAACCATTCATTGCGGGTATCGAGCAGTATTGTTCGGCGTTTGATGTCATTGCGAATGCGAGCTCGACGATCTTGTCGCCGCTATGGGGGTCTTTTCGGATTGTGTTGCATGTCAGTTGATTTCTCTCTTTACCTCCTACCTATCTACCTAGCTAGCTAGCTAGCTAGCTTTAGGAGTTTTGGAGATGGTGTATATGCAAGATACTAAAGCGAAAGTAGTTGGCGAAGGAGTATACGGAGTATTTTGACAAGATCTCAGATATGATGGAGATCATGGGTTTGAATCTATCACAGCTCAGACGCCTACCTCAACTCTTCCCCAACAACGAACAGCTGAAAACTTTCATGGTCGAAGTCTTCCAGATCATGTTTGATTTCTGTGGCAAAGCACGACATGTCTTCGTCAAAGCCAGCGAGCGGACAAGCAAGAACCATCTAAGGGCCGTCACACCCGTCGGGCTGTCTACGCTCATCAAGCTGGTGTGGAAACCGTTCAAGATCCAGTTTGGGGAGATACGTACTAGACTCACGGAGGTTATGTCGAAGATTGAATTCGAGATCAATCTAGCTGAAAAAGAAGAAGCTCATGCGGAAAGAGTCCGAGCAGCGAAAGATCGAACTGTTCAGAGTAATCGTTGGGAAGAGACAGAGCAGTTCCAGAAACGCTGGCAGAGTGAAGTGGAAGATAGTGGCATGGAGAAGATTACCAAGTGGCTTGCCCCAGCTGATGTGCTGAGCAACCACAATGCTTCCATCAAGTTGCGGTATGGATCAACAGGTTCATGGTTCTTGGGTTGCTCCGAGTTCCAGAATTGGCTGAAGGATGACAACTCGCCCCTCTTCTGGCTGCATGCCATCCCAGGTGCTGGAAAGACCGTTTTAACATCCACATTAATCAACTACTTGAAGCACGAATACCAAAGTAGCGAAGTCGGCCTCGCATATTTCTTCTGCGACTACAAAGATCCCATGAAACAAGACCCCTCAACCGTCCTCCGAACACTCCTCAATCAACTCAGCAGCCAGAACATGGTCGTCTACGAGAACGTCCAGAAATTCTACAAAGACCAATACAAAGACGACCGAGTCGCCAACCTAGCCCCTCCATCTCTCGATCTCGTACGGAGCAATTTCGGCCAGTTCCTCGACGGTTCGTTCAAGAAGGTCTTCATCGTCATCGACGCCGTGGATGAATGTCACGATCGAGAATGTATTCTGAAAGCCATCTCGGCCATTGGAGATTCGGTCGAGCATATCAAGATCCTGGTGAGCTCGAGAGAGGATCCTCTTATCAATGAGGAGTTTAAGGATTTTCCGAATCTGAAGATGAGGGCTACGCATGTCTCAAGTGATATCGAGAGCTATGTGGATGCGACCCTGAATACGAGGATTGCGTGGAAGAAGTTGAAGGTCAAGGATGATGAGCTGCGGAAGCAGATCTCGGATACTTTGGTATTGAAGGCGGAGGGGATGTAAGTTTTGACTTTCTCTCTTGGCTCTCCAATCTTGTACGTTGAGTTTGACTCTGGCTAATGATTTTTGCTTACAGGTTCCAATGGATCAACTGTCAAATCGACCACCTCTGCAAATTCAAAACCCACAACGCCATCCGAGAAGCACTCAAGCATCTCCCGAAAACTCTCGAGGAGACTTACCTCCGCATCCTCCAATCCATAGATGAAGACCACCAGGAGATCGTCCTGAAACTACTCAAATGGCTAGTCCGCGGTGCCAGAGAAATGACTTTGAAAGAGCTGGCATCAGCAATCGCCATCGATCCAAGTGCTGACAATGAGAATGTGGATCCGGACGATGTGATGGATCCGGAAGACATCGTTGGGTTTTGCAGTAGTCTGATCACGGTATCTGATGATCATAAAGTATCGCTTGCTCATTTTACAGTCAAGGAGTTCTTGACATCGGTTAGGATCAAGGAGAGTCTGAGTGTTTACTACATCGCGCAGGAGGAAGTACATGCTGAGCTGGCTGAAGTGTGTTTGGCTTATCTAAACTACAGGGACTTCGATCGCAGACCTGTTGCATCTGTGGAGGAAGTGGTCCCGCTTCTCGACGAGTACAGTTTCTTGGAATATGCGGCGAAGTCCTGGCCTATTCATGCTCACCATGTCTCAACTTCAGAAGATCTGATTCACGATCTTATCGAGAAATTATTCCACTCGAGTGCCCAACGGCGCGGGAATTACGACCTTTGGTTGCAGATCTACCACCTCCAGCATCGACAGAATGCTCTGACTATTGTTCCACCTCCACACATCACACCATTATACTACGCCTCATTCTTTGGCCTCCCCAAGACCGTCGACTCGCTTCTAGACGAAGGTGCCGAGACGCCTATCGAACTCCAAAAGACAGATGATCCCCTCACAGCATCAGCAACCGAAGGTCACGCCACAGTCCTAGACATTCTCCTCAAGCGATGTTTCGCAGATGAGGACAAAGAGAAGCTCTCTCGATATCTATATCTAGCAGCCTCCCGAGGTCATGCAGACGCAACCGAAGTCCTCCTCGCGGCCGGCGCACCAATTGATGGCAAAGGTGGGAAGTACGGCACCGCCCTCCAAATCGCAGCACTAGAAGGCCATCCTCACGTTATTACCGTCCTCCTCAAAGGCGGCGCGAACCTCAAAGTAGCAGATCCACGGTTCGGGACCCCGTTGTCAGCTGCAGCAGAGAAAGGACATCGTCGCGTAACGAAACTCCTGCTAGAAGGCGGCGCATCAATAAACGGCCGGGGAGGTTGGTATTCCACCCCTCTTATCGCTGCAATTGTCGGGAAAGACGACTCGATCATAAACGAGATGTTGGATAAAGGAGCGAATGTCAATGCTCAAGGCGGTCGGCATGATTGTGCTCTCATGGCAGCTGCTGCTCTCGGCAAGATCGATCTCGTAAAAAAACTCATTGATCTCGGAGCTCGAGTCAACGATGAGAATGACAAAGGGGCTGATGCTTTACATTCCGCTTGCTGTGCTGGTAGACTTGATGTCGTTGAGCTTCTTCTCGCTCACGGAGCGGATGTCAATGCGAAAGGAGGTAAACATCGAAATGCACTCAACGCAGCCAGCGCAGAAGGTCATCTGGAAATCGTCCAGGTTTTATTAGCCGCTGGCGCGGATATCGAAGCATACGATTCGCACTACGGTAATTCTCTGCAAGCCGCTGCTTTTTACGGGTACAAAGATATCGTACGTGTCCTTGCAGATGCCGGAGTCGATGTCAATATGGAAGGTGGAGTAAGGGGAACAGCACTCGTGAGTGCATCTGCAGCGGGGAATCTCGAGATGGTGAGACTTCTCGTCGAACTCGGCGTGCCTATGGAGAATACGTACGACACGCTGAACGCCACGATCATAGCAGTTCGCAAGGGGCACGAGGAGCTGGTCCGGTATTTCATTGGGAATGGCGTTGATATCGACGGCATGGGGGAGCTTCGGTCGACTGAGGAATGGACACCTCTTGCACTCGCTGCTCATAAAGGCAATGTGCATCTAGTTCAGGTCCTGCTTGATCTAGGAGCTACTGTTGAAGCTGAGGCTGGACTTCATGTCACCCCCTTGATCGCTGCGATCGATAGTGATCACTGTAGTCAGAAAGTCCTGGAGATCCTCCTCGCGGCCGGATCGGATGCCAATGAGTTGGTCACGCCAGGAAGTAAAGAGAAAGCGGGATGCGCACTCATCGCAGCTATCAGACGCGGAGACATACAAGCTATGAATCTACTTATGGACAATGGTGCTGATCCCAATAGCGTCAATGGAGATGAATGTACGCCATTAATGGCTGCTGTACGATTGGAAAACGAGGCAGCAATCGATGTTCTCATGGAAAGAGGCGTCGATGTCAATCTCTGCTCAGAGCCGAATGTCGACCTGAGTGAAAATCCAGGCACAGTCACCGCTTTGGAAGTTGCCGCCAAGCATGGGCATGTACATTTGATTCGGCGTTTAGTCAAAGCCGGAGCACTCCTCTCACTCGAAAGAGACGATACGGTTTTCCAGACTGCTCTTCAGTGCGCAGCTTACTACGGACAGGCGGAATCGATCACCGCGCTTTTGGAGTTGGGGAGTGACGTGCATGTCGTAGGTGGTACTTTCGGCACGGCTTTACAAGCTGCTGCAATTTGTCAGAATGAGAAGTGCGTTGATCTGCTTGTTGAAGCTGGGGCGGATATCAATCAGCATCATGTAGGCCAGGTAAGCATCACTTCATGGTAAGACTTCAACTGGGATTTACTGACTGACGCTGGTGAAAGTTTGGGACAGCACTCATTGCGGCTTGTGTTGGTAACGATGCAACGTATGAAGATTACAAGAGTAATGGCTTTAACGCACTCCTGCGGCATGGAGCTGATGTGAACTTGAATGGGGGAGGGGATTTGCCGTATGCTATCATCGCTATGGCGTGCCAGGGAGATGCAGATGGGCTGAAGATTCTGATCGAGGCTGGGGCCGATGTGAATAAGACTGGTGGGAAGTGGCACTCTGCACTTCAGGCTGTGATGAGTGATTATAGTGATAGTACGTATCTAATCCCCCCTCTTCTCTTCTCCAGAATAGTTCTTCCTCTTCCTCTCAAACACGATCTTAGATCTTGCACATCATTAAGTCCACAACACTAACACCCACTCCAGACGACGAAGAAAAACTCCGCATCCTCCTCGCCGCCGGCGCAGACGTCAACGCCTTCGGCGGCGTCTACGGCACCGCCCTCGAAGCAGCCTACAGAGGGGGCTACTACATCGCCACACGAATCCTCTACAACCACGGCGCCTCTCACTCCATCTACGGCGGGAAATGGGGATCCGCACTCGGCTCCGCCATCTCAGGAGCCTGCCACACGCTCGTGCACCAGATCGTGCAGCACCACAAAGCAGACGTCAATGTTCCCTGCGGGAAATGGGGATCCCCTCTGCACTTCGTGATCGTGCAGCGCTCCGATGACGAAGAGGCGCTGATCGATCTCTTCCTCGACAACAAGGCTGACGTGAACGCCGTCGGGGGCGCGAATTCCACTGCTCTTGGAGCGGCTGTTGTCGAGGGCGAGGAGGGGATGGTGAAGAGGTTGTTGGAGAGGGGAGCGGATCCGAATCTAGTTTGGGAGAGGTCGGGGAGGAGTCCATTGTTTTTGGCCTGTCAGACGCAGCATATGGATGAAATCCAACTATTGCTTGATGCGGGTGCGGATGTACATCTCGCTACGAAACGGGGATCGATTCTGCAGAGTGCGGCGATGGGGGATGAGGGGGGTTGTGTGGAGGTCATTGAGAAGATCCTTGATGCGGGAGCGGATATCAACGCGAAGACTGTTGGGCCTTATGGAACGGCGCTGCATGCTGCTGCTCTGGAGGGTAACGTTGCTGCTGCGGCTTGCTTGCTGGAGCGTGGTGCGGATGTGAGTATTAAAGCTGGCCATTTCGGCTCGGTGCTCCAGGCTGCTGCGTTCAAGGGCTCGTTCGCTCTGATCCGTTTACTTCTCAAGTATGGCGCGGATGTCAATATGCTGGGTGGGAGGTACCGTACTGCGCTCCAAGCAGCTTGTGTTGCTGGAAGGGAAAAGACAGCGAAACTCTTACTAGATCAAGGAGCCAATGTCAATATCACTGGAGGCCAATACGGGACAGCGCTCATGGCAGCTGTCAATGCGGAGAATTTGACACTGGTGCGCCTGTTACTTGCTCGAGGGGCGGATCCGGATATTAGGGGTGGGTGGTGGGGGAGTGCGTTCGGGACGGCGATTCTGTTTAAGAGGGAGGATATTGCGAAGGTTTTGGTTAAGTGTCAGAGGAAGAGCGGGGTTGATTTGAGTGAGATGCTGGATATTGGGGAGCAGAAAGCGCATTGGAAGTGGACTTTGGAGGGGGCGGAGGAGGCTGTTAAAGAGGCATTGGAGGATGATGTGGAGGGGGAAGAGGAGGAGGAGTGGAGTGAGAGTGAGATTGTGGTTCCTGAGGCTGTGGAGGGAGAGGATGAGTGGGAGGATGAGGATGAGGATGATGGTGATGAGACTGGGACTGAGACTGGAGAAGATGGGGGTGGAGATGAGGATAGTGAAAATAACGACGACGAGAGTGCCACGCCTTCAAAATCGGATTCAGGCGTTGTCCTTGAAGGCACAGACAAGAAAAATAAGACAGCAAGGAAAGACAATGGTCTTGACTTCAGCTGGTTGAAAGTGGAGGAGATTATAGACGACGATTAGTATTGAAGACGCACAATATCCGTCGAAAAAAATAAGACAACCAATACATAGCATTGAGAAAATCAATACATACTGCTTATTATTGACATGACCTGCTCTCGCTTAAACCCCAAATCTTGGCAACGCCGACAACATCACCAAAACCTCCTCCCAGTCGCCTTGAACAGAATTCATTCATTCACCTAACAC
>JAFJYG010001164.1:0-13281 GCA_017366145.1 Cadophora sp. M221
TCCCTCTCAATCTCATCCCCCCGGCACCTGCGGTGACGGCAGCGTTAGCGCCAAGGCCTACGCTAGATTGTGTACCTCGATACAGGAAAGACACAGGTGCGGTTGACCAAGCAAGGAACAGAAATGGAATGGTATTTGACAGCTCCTCGTGTTTCTTATTGCCTCCCATTTCAGTGTCATATAACTCTCGTTTATATTCTCTATTTGAAACGCGCCCACGGCAAGCGCTTTTCATTTTGTCACCAGTCGCACCACTAGAACGTTGCAAATTTAACCGAATCAATGAGATAAGAGACTTTTAGATTAGCTTCCCCCTCACTTCTCTCTACTCTCACAGTTCTCTCCTTCTGTAAACTCTATAACTCCACCAAAAGACGGAAATCGATGCAACAAAATGGAATCAGCGACTTACCACACGATCCCGAATAGTACAGCCAGTCGTATATGTACCCCTTACAGCAAAGCGCCCAGTTTTTGAACCCATTAGGCTCAGGCTTGCCTGGAACCTTGGTAACGTGCTGACTTCGCCCTCGATACCCGATCATCATCTCGTCGTACGATATATGAGACCCAAGGGTCCTGATCATCGTCGACATCTGCCATTGCCCTGGTATCCAATAAAGACGAGGAGAGCTACGTATACCTTCATTTCCTGTGTACTAACTGGCTTGAAAGTATGGCGTTTAGTATCCGGATTCTCGGTCCTCCAATGGATAGCGTATTTGTTCGTGTTTTCTACGAAGCCCTCGAATTGTTCCTCACCGAAAAACATACGGAAAAAGCTAGCTGGATCATCGATTACAACCTCGTCCGGCAGATGAGCTACTAGCGGGCGCTCTGGCACATCTATAGGTTCAAACCCATCCTCAACTTCGGCGCTTTCGACAATGGTTTGATGAGCTTTTCGCAGGTGCTTCTTTTGCCGATTGGTCTCAGCACCAAAGGTTGCTATTTGTTCAGTGATATCGTTATTGAACAAACCTTGGTTTTGGTAGAAATCCTCGTCGAATACATATGGAGATGATGCTGAAGGGGCTGAAGGACCGCGATATGGAGTGCTAAGTCTTGGAGGACTGGACGAAATATTACGACGACGACGACGACGACGACGTGGTGGAGAAGAAGAAGGTGTTTTTGGAGGGGTTGTTGAGCGCCTACGACGACGAGGACGCATATGCGTGACTACAGGTGTAGAGCCATTATATCGAGTGCGATTTGGAGGGGTAGGAGAGCTATAACCGTCAAAGAGAGAGGTTGGAGGGCAGGTTGATAGCTTAGATGAAGCTCTGGAGGACATTTTGAAGGTAGGAGTAAGGTTGACAGTTCACAATATAAAGGTACGGGAATTTGGCCCTTTTAATACTACAGAATCGCACCCCCTCAAGTCCCAAATCACTTAGTCGCGTTAACGCGTCTTCAGAGGTAACTACGCAGGAGGTTGGGAAGCTCCAGTTTTTATATTAACTAAGGCTCGCCAGCGATATTATACTCCACTACCACTATATTCGACTCCACTCCACCGAGAAACCGAAAAACCTTTGCTTTGAGGGTGGAAGGGATACGGTTAATACAATGCTCAACATTACAATTATTTGCATTGCATCCATAGTACATAGGCTGGTTCTCTGCACATGTATAAAAAATTTCGTCCAACCCTTTCAAGAGTTGTGTTACAAAAGAAGAAGTATAATGGGGACTTTAGCCGTCCACAACTGCAGTTAAGAGTAGCGTTGGGGTGGTTAAACCGCTCGTGGTAAGCCGCGAAGTCTCCGTGAGGCTAGTATTCGTCCTCTCTCTCTTTAGACTGAGCTCTGTTGTGTCGAGCGAGTACTTGATGTCGAGGTCTCAGTAGCTTTGAGGGGCTGTAGTAAGCCATAGTCGTGTGAGGGAGTCTTTTGCCTTAGCTTTAGCGAGCCTTTTCAGGGAGGCGAGTGTCCCATGGAGGTGGTGGGGGCAGCTCCGACTTACTCCAGGGGGGCACTCGCAAGCCAAATATGTGAAGCATCTTGTGGAGGATTTTACACAGTTCAAGACTCCTTTTCGGCGACGTCTACTTCTCTGGCAAACTACCTTGCTCAGTTCCCAAGAACGAGTCCGACTACGGCTCCCTCGCCGCGCCCGCGTACCCAAAAGATTCCTATCCTCTCTTTCCTCAAAGCAATTTCAGTGAAGGCATCTACATCGGCTATCACTATAGGAGGAGAAACCGATCTTTAGGATGTACTGGTTAGAGTCACTGTAGAACAGATAATGTCTATGCTGGGCGAGTATTTGGATTTTGCCTTTGAGTGGGACATGGATTGTCTAATTCCTGGAACTGGTTATTGAGCTGCAGCTCAGAAGTGCCTAGAATACATGTGTTTATGAGATGGGATCGCCGAACTGGTCCACCGGAGGTCCTCGCTTATTTCTTAATAAGGATTCGAGTGGATTGCAGACAAATATTTTGGGACTTTGAGACCTGACGAACTCTATGAGAATCTTCCCTTATAAGCTCCTAATATATTTAATAGCGGTCAAGAACGAAGCGGTCTCAAACTAAGATCTATTGCTATTTCCGAGCTCCAGCGACACCTGAACAACGCCCAAAGGACGTTTCCGTAGCCCAAACACTCTCCTCTGTACTCTTCTGTTCACCGCTATAGGACACGGGCCCACAAATTAAAGCAATATTCCAGCAAGTGTCTTTGTCGCTCTGATCGATCGACTGCGAATCGCATTATGCAACTGTTCAATGAGGGGTCGTTTTCCAGCCGTCTTTCTTGTAAGTTTCGCGTGACGCGATCGTAGACGGGACAAAATTCGATTAAGGTGGAGGCTAACAACCTTTCGAAAGGCTTCTGCTGTATCTTCTGATTTCGAGCGCACTGAATAGTAGATTATCGTAGTATTAAAAGAAGACTGAGAAGCTAACCTCGCTGTGCGGCATGCTCTAAGACTCTCGCAAGCTTGACAAACCCCGCCGTAACTGTTGAAAGGTCTCCCGTGTTTACAAACCCTCTTTTCCCACCTAAATTTCCACTTTTCAATGAACATACAATGCCCGAAGACGTAATAATAGACTCGATTAATGCAGGCGCTTTGCGGCCGCTCGTAAAGCCCCTCGAAAAGAAGGGAATAACGTTTCATTAGCTCTCAAATATATGATCATCTGGCATTGCGATCTCACTTTTGAGGTTTGTCGAATTAAGGTAAATATTATATGTTTTATATACAAATACAAAGGATTTAATCATCGCCTAAGAAATATCTTTACGTCTTCGTCTGCATCCGGTATATCCACGTAGTTCTGCTCCAGCCAAGAAGCCTTTGGCTCAGTCCCTTGAGTATCAATAACGAATTCTATAGCCTGAGGTTTAGCCCTTTGAGCGTCCTTGGCAAGTAATTGAGGGTCAAATAGCGTATTCTCTATCGTCGGACCTGGGGGATGAACAGGCTGGAACATTAAAACGGGATCCATTTGAAGCTTCTTAAGCCTCCTCCTTGTCTTTCGTAGCTAGCCTTTTGATTAAGGTAGCTTGTTATTTCTCTTCTTTCTTTAGAGCTTGTTTTGCAGCTTCGAGTTCAGCAATTGCGGCTGGAATGGCATCCCTATAGCCTTGCCCCTCTTCCGAATCTTGATCTCCAGCTCCTTCTTTTGCGGTTTATCACGTTGATACGAGTTTGAAGTGCTTTCTCGCGTTTGCTAGCCTTCTCCTCTCTCTTTTGTGCTTCTTAAGTTGGAGAGCTTCACCTGAATTATCTTTTGGTATTTACATTCACTAACAGGAAATAGTCACACCAAATCCCGGAAAGGTTGTAAGACTTGCAAGCGAAGACATATTCGCTGTGATTAGAACTTCCCTCAATGGTGAGTCTAGTTTCTAGCTTTATATAGGGGAGGTTATTACTTAAACTTAGGTCTAATCTATCTTCAGCCGAAATTGTACCAAGCATAATTGTCGGTGTCCACACATGGACATACTTGTGTAGGAAGAAAGAGCTGCAATACCTGAGAAAGCCGACCTCTCTTGGACTCCAGAGATCGAGGCAGAGAACGGACGTTGGCAACAAACATGCAGCTTTTTGTTCTCAGATCTCTGCATTTAACCAGCCCCAGCGCCTTAATTCTTCCCGAACCAAACGCTCATCATAACACCGGCAACTTCACCATTTGGACTCGTCAGATCTCACTGTAAGTATTAAACAAAATTGAAATGTTTTCAACGCAACCTTACTAACCTCTTCTTAGCATTCTCAAAACCGGAACTAATTATTCCTTTGTTATGCACGCGATAAAACGGGCCTGTAGGTAGGGAGATAGAGCCACAACCGCGCGCTGTGCGCATGTATAGTGTATGTAGATCAGTTGAGCATACTGCCTGTACATGCCCTATACGTATACGGTAGAATAGAACTGGTTTTAAGAGCTTATAATTACGTGTTGAATAATGTTAGTAATTTTTATTAGGGTAGGTGGGGGGACGTACACGTCAAACAGGCTGCGTAATGTGTTAGGGACCAAGCCTGTTAATTCATAACCTTAACCCCAGTACTAACCTGTTGTACTCTACTTTTAAGCTAATAAAGGTTAGTTCTCTTAATTTCTAACGCCGTATATAGTTCGCGTGTCTCCCTCGCTGCGATTATGATCGCTTGTAGGGCTGCTACAAGGAACAGCATGAACCATTCTAGCGCTTTCCCCGTCGACCATCATCTATACACGTCTAGTAGGTCTCTATTCTCTCCATTTGAACTCTTTGTATACTAAATAATACTTAGCTTACAGAGTTTCTCCGATCAAGCCACGCCCTATTCCACCGGTCTCTTTATATGCTATACCACGGGGCTGCTCGATGAAAAAAGTAATGCTAGTTCAGCTTGTGAGTTGAAAAGATGTTCTTGAGATATTATTGCTAATTTAAGCTGCGTTTAGCGAGATGTTCCCGACAGACAATCCCTTATTAAGATACTTAAGAGGAGTGACCAGGAATTTATCATGGCTCTCCGGAAACGAACGATTGCCAAACTGCTACGACGAACTAAGTCCAGTATTAAATATTTGTGCAGCGTCGACTTCGTCCTGAATTAAACCGTGCAGTTTATAAAGCTTGTTTAGTGTTGGTATCTAACCAAGGTTTGATACCTGATATCAGGGTGACAAAGAATACAACAAGTGAAGTTTGATCAAGTATATTCCGTGTATCCCTCTCGTACGAGAGGGAAAGCTACTTTAAATACATCAAGCCCTAACTCCCTAGCCCGTACGAGCATTACTCGTACGAAACCAGGAGGTTCAGTTGAAACCAAGCTTCATTAGGCCAGGAGAGACGACTATCTTTGGAAGTCACCAGATCAAGGGAACACCTCCTAGCTAAGGCTATCCCAACACGAATATTACAAGCTCAAATAAAATCACATGATATTGAAAAGCCTAGGTTTCCTCAACTTGGTAAGTCTTTTATTACTTATTATATATTAATATATATTTATACTAATTAAAATTAGATCAAAAAACAAGGTGGTCTTCAACATATTATATGCTAAAGAATTTCTTATACCTTTATGAACCAATTAAAGCTACTATTAATAGCTCAACTTCGACTATAAATAACTCACTATTACTTACGGAAATTGAAATCACGTGGCTAGAAAATGTATTAGCTATATTAGCTATCTTTGTTAAAGCTACTACGAAATTACAAGCCGAGAAATACCCGACGATTTATTATATTATTCTAGAGGTATTTCTTATATATACGAAATTAGAGAATTTTAAAGTTAATTTCTAAGTAAGTTTATTCTTTTATTATTTATAAATTAAATATATACCAAATATACTAATTTTAAATAGGATAAGCTGTTTATTGATGCTATTAATAGCGGTATTGCAAAGCTTCGGAAATATTACCCTCGATTAGGAATTTTAGATAATAAGAGTAAAAACTTTTATATATCTTTAATTCTTGACCCTAGACTTAAAGAGGAAGGTTATCACGTAGAATACTAAAGAAGTAGAGAAGTGAGAATTGGTGAAGTAGTGGGGAGCAAAAGATTGATTGAGAAGTGCTCTCCCCTTCAAGTTTGAAGGGGAAGGTTTGACTATATATGCTAGGTAGGTGGGTTTAACCAGTTGCAGGTGTGTAAGGAGCACACCTAGCCGTTCAGTGGGCTTGCGTAAGAGGTGCCGCTAACCATGTACCGTGACAAAGGTCTTAAAGCTTTAGGCTTTTCCACTGGTTTTATTAGCGATATTAAAGCTCACTTAAAAACTGATTTTAACGTGTCAGTAAATCCTTTCTTTTTATATAAATATATAGCAAGGTATATTCACGTACAGCTAGGAAGCAGTTGAGCATTGATTGAGTTGGTTGGCTTGTTTTTTAATTAAAAGCTATGGAGTGAAGATGTGGGGAGTTATAGGTAGGCTCGGCTATTGACTAGCGCGGATGATCTAGTTATCTATCCTTCTGACTATCCCGTGACCTTAAACCTGCAACAAAATATAATTGTTGATTGCACTATGTTACGTATCCCTCCCGGTAATAGGTAACAACTTATACAATCCTTGTGAGACGTCTATACACGGTGCAAAAACCTTTGGTTGCAATATGTATTTCGTTGAAGTCTAAGGAGCTACTTTAAGGTGTCGATGAGAGCTCTATATAAGAGGCTCTCATCGTGGGCTAGTCCCAAAGTAGCTAGCGTCGAGTGCTCCTATTCACTTCCTGCGTCCTGCAACCCCTGTTTCTGCCCGTCCTCCGTATTCACGTAAATCCGTTGATTTCATGAATATTATTATTCACACACAAAGAATACAACAAGTGAAGTTTGATTAAGTATATTCCGTGTGTCCCTCTCGTACGAGAGGGAAAGCTACCTTAAATACATTAAGCACCAAACCCCGTAGCTCGTACAAGCGTTACTCATATGTTAAGTAAGTCTTACAAGAAGCTGTTGGCTAGTCCGTAGACTCGGCTTCGACTTTTCCCATACCTGCGAATACTAAACAAGCTTTATATGCTGCGTGGTTTAGTTCAGGACGAAGTCGATGCTGCACAAATATTTAATACTGGACTTAGTTCGTCGTGGCAGTTTGGCAATCGTTCGTTTCCGGAGAGCCATGATAAATTCCTGGTCACTCCTCTTAGGTATCTTAATAAGGGATTGTCTGTCGGGAACATCTCGCTGAACGCAGCTTGGATTAGCAATAATATCTCAAGAACATCTTCTCAACTCACAAGATGAACTGACATTGCTTTTTTCATCGAGCAGCCCCGTGGTATAGTATATAGAGAGACCGGTGAAATAGGGCGTGGCTTGATCGGAGAAACTCTGTAAGCTAAGTATTATTTAGTATAGAAAGAGTTCAAATGGAGAGACTGGAGACCTACTAGACGTGTACAGATGGTGGTCGACGGGGAAAGCGCTAGAATGATTCATGCTGTTCCTCGTAGCAGCCCTACAGTACAGGCGATCATAATCACAGCGAGGGAGATACACGCGAACTATATACGGCGCTGGAAATTAAGAGAACTATTAGCTTAAAAGTAGAGTACAACAGATTAGTACTGAAGTTAAGGTTATGAATTAACAGGCTTGGTCCCTAATATATTACGTAGCCTGTTCGTGTTAACCGATAGTCGACGGATACATTATTCTTAGGGGGTTATTCTCGGAAAGATGTTTAGTAAAAATTGTTACTTATTTAACTGTAGGGTTGGAATCTCAGTGAGTTTCAGGATAATCGTCGGTTTCCACTCCCCACCTTATAAGATTATATTAAGCATACAACTTAAATATTATTGCTGGGATATTCCCAGGTGAGGTAGAGGAAGCTGATAGTGCAAATTACGGTGATTGCTTGCTTGTATTAAAAGCTATGGAAAGGCTATTTAGAAGATTACAAGTGGTCGCTCCGATGCCACTAGCGTACCGACATTCCATTATCTGGCCACCTGACATACTCGTGACTTAAACCTGCAACAATACTCAATTAGAGAATATTTAAGCTCAATTAAATGTAAGTCTTACTTTTAATAATAATTATAAAATAATACTAATAATTAATTAGGACACGAATTTTACCGAAGCTATTAATAAAGGAATAGCTAAATTACGGAAATATTTTCCTAAACAAGGAATTCCAACGAATAATAAAGCTTTATACCTCTCTTTGATTTTAGACCCTAGAATTAAAAGAGAAGGTTTAGAAGTAATAGGCCATACGAGAGGTCAAACTACAGATATTTACAACCGATTATACGAAGAGTATCAAGTGTAAGTTACTAATTAAATTTATTAATATTATTAATAATACAAACTTTTAATAGTTATAAGCAAGATTATTTAGCTACACAACTACCCATTAATCAAGCCGAGAATTTAGTTTTAAATAATATCGAACACGACGACAACAACGATTTAAATATATATATTGAAGACGAAGAAGAAGAATTAGACGAATTAGACTCTTATTTTAAAGAAAAAAGAGCTAGTAGACAAGTAAGTAACTTAATATATATTAAATACTTTACTAATATTCCCTTAGGTAAAGCCTTTAACGTTTTGGCTTAATAACAGAGCTAAATACCCGATATTGTCTCTATTAGCACGTACTTATTTACAAATACCGGCGACTTCAGCTCCTTTAGAGAGATTTTTTAGTCAAGGAGCTAGAATTATTAATAAAGACCGAAATAGGCTCAATAAAGGTACTTTTAAGTATATAATAGCCTTAAAGAGCTGGGGTCTTTATATTAATAAAGAAAATAAAGAAGAAGAAGAAGAAGAAGAAGAAGGAGGAGGATTAGGGGAAAATAACTTTGAAATTGTAAATTAATTAAATTTCTGTTTAGTCTATTAGTTTATTAGTTTATTAACTTATTATTTTACTATTTTATTTATTACTTAGCTTATAATTTATTCAAATTATCCTTTACACCAAATAGTTTACATTAAACGTATATAATCGTTTGATTAATTTGATTAAATCAAATCAAATCAAATCAAGCTTGATTTAATCTTGATTAAATTAAATAAGTTGATTTTTTTTCTCACGCTGGTTTGTTCCGATTTACGTGCTTGATCTACTATGCTCCTCCGAACTCAGTGTAAGATTATAATAAAAGTATAACTCTTTTGTAATAATATAATAAATATAAGTCTTTACTTGAAGCTTAAGATCCCTCCCTGCGTAGCGAGACACCCTGTGTGCCGACACAGGCCAATGCTTCCGTACTCTCCTCCACGAAAATCGGTGATGTATTCCCGTATACACGTTGTGTTCTGACACCCTCGATCCTGCGCAGTAGGTCGTCATTCCACTCATTTCGCTAAGCGGTGCGGCTTTCGGACGAATGCGGCAGCTTACTCGTTGTGGGAATTAGCTATTCCGAATTGTGGCTCACCTGAACACTCAATTGACTGGTGGACGGGGTGGCACACGGACTCGCCAAGTCGAGGATGCGTTCCTATTCGCTGACTTGCAGATATTCCGATCGTCGGTGGGAGGTGTGGTTAAAACGCCTCTAAAGTCCATACAGTAGCTTCGAGGGAGCTGTCAAGCGAAGGGTCTCGGCGTACGTGTACTTCCGTACGTACGAGGTCCATCACGGCTCGGGGTGAGATATCGATTCAAACCCATCCTGGGATAGTCTCATGGATCCTCGCTTGGGCCGTGGAAGTTTCCCACGACGGTTCCTACGAGTGAACCTTGTGGCGGGAATAACCAAAATGGAACCTGACCAGGGACCGGGGAACCTGCTTGCGATATAAATCAAAAAGGAATGAGTTGAGTCTTGAAGGTACCTTATCGTTCTGAAGTATACCAGTGCTAACCTACTGTAGGCAATTTCGTCTCAAGTATGAGCGATAATATTGGCCTAATCGACACTAGCGAACGTGAATTCAACTCCTACCACTTGACAGCCGCGGAATACACGGCGAAACATCCAGGCCATGTTGATGAGTACAATTTTATGTGCGCGTCCGCCCATGTCTCTATGGGAGGAAGGATGTTGTTCTTGCTGTTCTTTGGCATTTTCCGAAGTTCCTGTCATCCCAGTATTAATCGTCAGCGCTAACGAATACCTGTGATTTGATCATGAATTGTAAATCCCTAAAGCGCACGGACCACCAGGACCCGTGGTCGCAGGCTCTTTTTTGTGCCTAAGGCATAAGGCCAAGGGGCATTCAACCCAACCTCCACCAACAGTCCATCCAGTTCTACCTACGTACAGTATACACCCCTTCACCATCGTTATTACGAAATTCGCACGACTCATCCTGCTCCAAACAATGGCACGACCAGATGCGCTGTTCACTAGATTCTCAAGTCTACCTATCGAATTGCGATACAGAGTCTGGGCTTTCGCGGCGACGCATTCAAGATTCGTCTCTATCTTCGACTATCAGCCAAAGCCAACCAGACGACGTGGCTTAACGAAACAACGATTGTACAAATCTAACACTCTTGCTCCTGCGATCCTCCACGTTTCGACGGAAAGTAGAACAGAGGGGCTGAGATACTACGAGAAGCTAGCCTGCAGAGGACTTGCCACATATATCAATTGGGATCATGATTTCCTTACTATACTGGACCCGAACTTCTGGTGGCGATTTGACTGGTCTGGGAGCGACTTGGCAACAAAGGCTACCCAATGTCGTCAGCTCGCTATCTATCCTGGCTATACTAATTACCGCCTTCAAACTTCCGGGAATTTCCCAGCTCTAGAGTGTCTCCTGATCGTGAGCAAGATATTATCGGATGAGACTTCGGATCTTCAGACTTTGGAACTTGTCAGCCCGATCCAGGCACAAGAGATAGTGGCCACAGGCGATAACGAGGCAATCATGCGCGAATGGTTCAGAAATTTCCACGCCCACTCGACTAGTCATAAAGTGAGGATTGATTATGCAGAGCTATGTAATAGCCGCCATCGAACAATGATAGCGAAGGAGAAGTCTGACCGTTCAGCAAGAAAGTTGATAGAGGCTCGAACATCATTGTCTCCAAAGCGGCCATCGATGCCTGTGAAGGCAAACTATACCTGGGCACGACTTCCCGTCTTACGACAAGAGGCAGAAGCATTACATTTAAGTACGGATGGCCGACGCAAGGACTTGATCCACCGCCTCGATGGAATAGAGGAACTTCGGTTCACTCAAGCTATGACGGACTGGAAGAGAGATTTAAAGCAGTGGAGAGATTCCGCAGGGTTCAGCTCAACGGTGGGAGCATAAGAGGTCATCGTACTGCTACTGTTTATATTAAATAGCTTTTGTAATATCACTTCGCTGGGCTTTTGTCTTCTTGGCTAGTACCATACCGAGCTCGGTCCAGGTGCCCAAGGATTTCTAATATTCGGACTAAATGGTGTTCCTATAACTACATTGTTGGATGCGAGTGGCTTGCTTATCGCCAATGTTGAATTGTGCCTAGTGGCCTGAGGCTGCTCAGCACTTGTTTCAAGCACGTCTCACTAGTAGACCTTACATATGGCTAGATGCCCCCCCGTAGTTCATTCTATACAGTTGACAATATACTTGATTTGCCCTAATTGAGTCTGCGTACGATTCTTGATTGCATATCGTTGAGCTGGAGACGTTACGTCCAACAGGTTATGAGCCCCGGCGCTTGGCCACCGTTACAAGAATCAAACGCAATCCGCTACTGTCAGTAAAGGACCGGAAATGGAGGACGACTCAACTATCAAGAAGGTTGGGATAGCTAAGTTGAATAGCTCAAATTACAGGACGTGGGCTGCGATTACTAAGGCTGTGATTGAAGCAAAAGACGCATGGGACGCTATTGAGCCACCAGGTCTAGAAGCCGAAACGTCCGTAAAGAGTACGGGCGATGGAACAGCAGAGGGGAAAGCGGCGGAGTCCAGTGGAGCTCTAGACACGAAGGTTAATCGTGTGATGGATGCAAAGGCTAGGACAGTTATCATGTAGGCTGCGCCAAAACCCACCCATTGGGTACCCATGGGCCCGTGCCACCCCTGGTCCTGAGCGGAACTGAGGGTAGAAATATTAAAACTCGCGAAATCCGCGAATAGCTTCATTCGCATTGTTAGCGAGAGTGAGCCCGATAAATTTTAAGCGAGATTTGATAAAGACGCACGTCCATTGGGTTCTCTTGGCAACCCAAAAAGCGCAGCCTATTATCATGGGATACTGTGGCCCAGAGGCGTTGTCACGGATACTCCATTTACGGACCGCGAGAGAGCAATGGGAGACGCTCGAGCGTGCTTACCTCCCTACGGGTAGACAACAGTTGTCTACGGCCCTTCAGAGGTTTTACGGGTTCACGCCAAAGCCAAATACGACCGTGAACTCAATCGTCACAAGCCTACGAGAGGCACGAATGGACATCTTTAACATCGACCCCTTACAACAGCCAACGGACGAAGCGACTATTGTTATCTTGTTTAAGTCGTTGCGGACGGTCGACCCTGCTTACGGACCGATTACTCTTCAGCTTGAAATGCAGGACGTCCGTAAACTAGACGTGATTATTAGCCATTTGGAAGAGGTAGAGCGGAGACTGGCAGCGATGACCGTACGAACGGAAGTGGCCTTACAAGCCACAGACAAGAAAGGTGGCAAGGGAAAGGGAAGGTGGAGAGGAAGTGCTGGCACTGTGAGAAGACGGGGCATATGAAGGTTAAGTGTGTCGCTTGGCTCAAGGATACGGAAGAAGGGCGTAAATACGCAGTCAAGCACCCTCAAGCAACTACCGGACCACTGCCGACTCCAGGAGCCAAAGGCAACCTCTCACCGGTCATGCCGACAGAGCGTGCAATGCCTGCGGAGCTTGTTACGGATCAACAAGAGGGTGTTACGGACGGACGGGGATCAGTTCCGGACCGTCAGACGTCTGAATACACCCGTTGGCACCAGACAAGCAAAAAGTGCTTCAATCAAAATACAGCAAGAGCTTAATGAAGTACATTCTGGGTTGCCTATCCATCAAGCAGTATGAGCGGTTTACGAGAAAGGACCTCATGGATCATTTTGAAAAAGTGCGGGCTGTTTATGCAGGCACATATGTTCCACCCCCGGTAGAAGGGCCACTCGATGGTCCCTATGAGCCTTCAGACCCCCGAATCCCGACAGGACTCACTCAAGAAGAAGGCACATTCTATGAGGGGTTAATACAAGTGCTCAACGAACGAGAAAAGCGAGAAAAGAAGGACGGGATCGATAGAAAGCCGCATATTATCACTATCACCGATCTCGCTAAGGACGACGATGATTTGATGGCGATGATGTTCTAAAGGAGTTTGATCGCATGGG
>JAFJYG010001165.1:0-13280 GCA_017366145.1 Cadophora sp. M221
GAAGAAGGGAGTGGTGAATGGAGGAGAAGAGGTGGAAGAGGAAGCGAAAGTAGGAGGGAGAGGGCGAGGGCTAGAAGAGGAGGGGCCGGAGACCGGGAGAGGTGCGGTGGTGATGGTGGTATTGGTGGTATCATCCACCCGATTCCTATCCTCGTCTACCGAGTAAATACTGGCCGAATAGGCCGACATCTTTGATGGTGTTGTTGGTGGTTGTTGTTGTTGGTGGTTGTTGTTGTTGGTGGTTGTTGTTGTTGTTGGTAATTGTAGATCGACAGATTGTCAACTGTGATGTTGACCTTTCGAGAGAGACTGCGTTATAATTCAATGAAATTCTCCATGGTGTTGAATATCTCGCTTAATTCGAGTTTTGTTGTTTTTCTCAATTTCAGGCATTCGAATCTTGGATTCACCTCGCTAGCCAAACTGACCCAGATAGATAATCAGGCATCTTTTTTTTGTAACTTCAGTGAACAATCACAATCTCGACATTTGTCATATCCAGATCCGAGTCTGCGGTATATTGTAAATATCTGGACCTTGCAGCGAGTATCTATCATCAAGCAAAATTGTTCACCAACCTGAGATAGCACACGCCAAAGGACTTCTGCATTATTTTCAACCGTGCATTGCAAGTCGAATTCCGGGCTTCCCTCCTTTCCAAGGAGAATTTCAAAACAACAGCCCCAAAGTAAACAATAAAAATCGCCGTCTCTTATTCTCCAGGCAGGCGCAGACAGACCTGGAGCAAACCAAACCAAACCAAACCATCAAGTTCAGCTCAACCCATCTCCCTCCCCAATCCCCCCAATCCTCTCTCTCATATATGGCACCACCTACAACTCCGCATCCCAACCAACCCAAGAAAGAGACAAACAGTAAGTTAGTTCATTTGCTTGGTTGTAACAACAATCACAACAACAACAACAACAACAACAACAACCACAACCACAAATTCCACATTACGCCATGTACACAAAGACACACAATTCTTTTTATATATTACTTGTTATTCATAAGTACTCCTCCGTACCTACCTATACAAAGCCCCCCCCCCCAAAAACAAAATTCTCGCTTATTCCTTTGTCTTCTTTCCTTTCCTCTCCTTTCGGTTAGATGTACCCACCTCCCTTCCTTCCCCCTTTCCCCTTTCCTGCGGGAACAAAACACTCATTCCATCATTACTCAGTCACCTAGGGAAGGAAGGTGATGACATTTCCATCATTTCAAATCAGATTTTTCACATGCCCCACCCACCCAATCCGATCGATCAATGGACCCTCCTGGATGACTTTTAGATGGCCTCGAGGGTAGCAAGAGGAATAGAATGTATACAAAAATAAAGAAAAAAAGCTAGCTACCTCAACAAAAACTAGTTATCTGTACAGAAAACAAAGGGTATACTCGAATCCCACTCGTTAAAACCTAACCCTTCTCGGTCATACCGTCGAAAATATATGCTCATGCTGGCCCATCCTTCCATTCATTCATCCATCCATCCATGCATCCTCAATTCATGCCCAACGACTTGCGCCCATTCAATTCCGGCATTATTATTCTCGTTCCCTACCATCCCATCATTCATCCCTCATCCCTCATCCCTCATCCCTCATAACTCATCTCCCCCAACCGATCCTCGCATCCGCCAAATTCCTCCCACTATCTTTATCCTTATCCTTCCCCTTCCCCCTCGAAAAAGTACTCCACCTCTTCAGCTTCCCCGGCTGAGGTTGGACATCCACATCACTTGAACTGCGACTGCGACTGCTACTCCTGCTTCGACTTCTGCTTGCTCCCGTTTTCGCAGGTGGTTCCTCGTGGAAGAGAGCCGGCACGAGTAAGCGATACGGACTCGTGATACCTGCTGGATCCTTGGGGTTGACCTCCATGTTAAGACAGATGTCCAGTCCACCCTCGAGATTGACCTCTTGATTCGGAGAGCGCTTGAGCTGTTTGGCAGACAAACCAGTAGGCGTGCGGTGGAATTGGCTTCGTTGGAAACCTTGTTGGGGCTTGGCA
Source organism: Cadophora sp. M221 (assembly GCA_017366145.1). Taxonomy (NCBI): domain Eukaryota; kingdom Fungi; phylum Ascomycota; class Leotiomycetes; order Helotiales; family Ploettnerulaceae; genus Cadophora; species Cadophora sp. M221. The sequence continues at coordinate 2,017 of JAFJYG010001165.1, forward strand.
CCTGCGACGGATGTAGACGCTTCAGCAACTGGGTTTTGGGCAGTGCGGCCAGCGGTGGGAGGCATAGTGGGGAAATATCCTTCGTCTGAATCGTGGCCGCCACTACCTCCTCGTATACCCGATCTAGGTTGCTCGTGATATGATACATCATCATCACTATCCGCTCCATATCCATTGATGCCACCATCATCTGGTCGCCGTTTACTGTTGCGTCGGAACAAACTCCCTGGCATGAAATCCTTACGTGACAGTGACAGGGTACGAGTAAGAACGCCAGGTCGTTCTGAATCTGTTGAAGTCCGACGTGAGGTGGAGTTCCGTCGTGCAAAGAAGCCGGGACTAGATAGAGGCGGTGCAGCAGCCTCGCGTTTGCCAAAGAAACCCTTATGAGCTACTGGTGCTGATGCATCCGGCCGGTAGCTTGGCCCACGAGAAGATGAAAGGCGACGAAGAAGGCCACCTCTAGGAGGTGGTGAGGGCGGTCCATCTGTTTGTGGTGTAGCTGGTGGTGTAAGTTCTGGATCGTACATGCGAATCGAGCACCAGTTCCTGCGATTCAGTAGACGCTTGTTGTTCCTCGGCTTTCCATTAACATCGTGAGTGAAGATTGGAATCATGTCCTCATCAGTTTCCGCATCAAGATGGTGGACTTTGTTTCGCTTGTTCAGCAGATCAGCTAAAGTTTCCGGCGGGGGTGAGTTGACGATTGCGGAAGATATGACATTCGGCATGTAGCGAAAGTCACGATCTTTCGGGATACCGAGTTTAGGATTGGAATAGAACTGTCCAATAGCTCCAAGATGAACATCGCCACTGTGACAGTAAGTAATTTGCAAATGGACATGAATGTTATAACGTACCCGAGAATAGTAATCCGAACTGACTTCATAGCGGCCAAATCTTGAAGCTCTTGGATAAACCAATTTCTTTCTTCTTTGTGATGTTTTGCAGTCCAATGATCATCTAAATCGTCAAGGATTTCCACACCACCATCCATGTGATTGAGAAGTTTCTTGCCAAGAAGACCTGCTCTACTCAAAGCTTTGATGGGGTCCATTACTCGAGATGTGAGACTGGGGAAGTTAGTAGGGACCTCGCAGCATAGACCTGTAAACTTACATGTTTTCCAGCCAAACCATCCGTGGATATGCCACTGGGATACCAACCAATACAATCAAATGTTTTGTTTCCCCCTTAATAATCTCCTTCTCAAGTCTCTCAAAGACCTTATCATAAGTCTCAGCAGTCACAATCTCCTCTTTCATTCTCTCAGTACGACAGTCGAGACCTAAGAAAGCGATTTCTCGCCCTAAAGTTGTGAATACGCTTCGACTTAGTTCCTTGATGTATGGGCCAGGTTGAGTTCCAAGAATCCAGCTGGGCTCGGTGTCTTCCCCTTCATCAATACTACTCTGGTGCTGGAATAGCATATAGTACTTGAAAGCTACGGATCCCAGCCCCGAGAAGATTGGTGACCGCATGTAGCTATCAGGATAGGACCCAAATCCATCGATGATATCATGATCATCAAATATGTTGATCATGGGGATTTGAGAGACAGCCAGACCGAACAAGCCCTGTGAGAACCACATGCAATAGCGATTGAGGTAGAAAGCCTCTAGCTCATTCTGCAGCTCCGCTGTGAAGGGAAGTCGTTCCTTGTGATGGGGATCTTTCATATCCAGCCACTCTTTGAAGATCGTAGTCTCTTCCATGACACGATCGTTGTAGATTTGGTCCCCGCCTCCCAGCATAACGTGGAAAGGTTGGGTCTGATGCGTGTTCAAAACGTCTCTCCACATTGGGTCAGGGCCACAAAATCCGTTCGGGTCGATGTCATGACTGAAGCCATTACAGCTGGAGAACATAATATTCATAGCTTGTCCGCGAGCCGGGACCCAAAATGCGGTGGCGGGCCCACGATTGATGCGGTAGGCGATGCGTTGTTGCTTTGATCGGAGTTCAATTTCAATGTTGAATCTCCAGAAAGTGACATTCTGCTCTTGGTGAAGTCGAAACCCTCGAACCTCTTTGTACTTACCCGCTTTCTCTCCATCGTAGTGCGACTTGTTGCATGCCGGATTTCGTTCTGCAGTTCCATCGAGTGGACTTCTATGCATCTCATAAAGCCCATTATCCGATTCCTCTAGAGACAGATCTTTCTTTTCTTCGAGGTGATCAATGGGACGGACGTAGAGAGTCCTGCCATCTCTGCCGATCTTGGGAAGGCCGGCAATAGGATCCACGTACTCTGGGGCAAGATCATCAATTTCGCCATCCACCTGTGCTGGAGGGGGAGGGAGTAGATCCACTGGCTGCAAGAACAATCGAAGTGTTGGATTGAGTTCGTAGTTTGAATGTGTATCATGTGTAACAATCATGATAGTACCTCTCCAAATCTCGCGATCGGGAAGAACCTGGTTTCTGGTCGAGCGACTCTTGACCTTTTCGCGACGCATACCACAGTATCGCAACATAGGGCCGCTCTTGAGGAACAATGGTGGTTTGAATCTGGTTGGAGCTATATCAGGGCGAATGCGGATAGACCGCATCTCACAAGTCAGCAAATGGGGCTTGGTAAGAGGGGGATTTGTAGATTCTTGGGGTATATTTCGAAGAAAGGTTGGGGGCCGAAGAGTTGAACCTTCCCCAGACAATGGATCCTCATCATCTTCGGGGTCTGGTTGCACTTTATCTCCAGTCTTCTTGTCATATCCCACAAGATGTCGATCACGAGGCTTAACAGCATTGTCTCGATACCGTTGTTCGGAAAGACATCCCGGACATTCCCCGGAGTAAGAAGTTTGAGGTTCCATACCGTTACTGCTGTCGTATTCTCCATCATACGCTTCAGCTTTTCGTTGTTTAGTACTGCTCCGTCTTCGGGTACCAGTATTTCCCGCCTCCCACCAAGCTTTGTCCTTTTCTTCTTCGGTTTGATCGTTTATTTCCAGGTCAAGTAGTGCCCCGGAGAGAAGAGCAACGCCGCCCTTTTTCCACTCATCAAGGCGCCTGGATGCGACGTAAACACCCTGTCCAGAACCGTTGTCATGCTTGCGGTGGATGAGATTGGAGAAATGATGACGATCTCCAGGGTTTTGGCGGGCGAGGTCAGCTGTAACTTTTGGTGGTACATCGTATGGAATGCCGTTGACCTGAACTTGTTAGAGAATGTACAAGGAGAATAACTCTGACAAGTTTCGTCCAGTGACGGATGTTGTTAATTTCCGTTTCGAGATTGAGCTGGCTTGATTGTTCCAAAACATTAAAAGGACTTTTACTTACCATGACTCGCTCGGTCCGGACATTTCCAGTCGGGGCTGCCCTTGGATTAGACGAACCGGTTAGTCGTTCCAGCTTACTCAACCGTCGTACCGGTTTCTCCTCCATATCTGGTTCCAGATCCAGGCGATCAATCTCGTGATCTTGAACAGGGTACTGTTGTGCGTCTCGAGGTAGCACGGGAAGCTCTTTTTCCTTGGAACTCTGAGGATGACTTCGGAATGCAGTGTCCCTCGACGGCCCGCCACCAACCGACTGTTTTCTCGGTACAAAAATGTCTGGGTACTGCTTCTCGGCGTCTGTTCGCTTATTGTGCCATGGGTCGTCTGGAGGGTTCTTACGAAGTTTGTTGCTGCCACTTCGACTAACTCCTACGGCTCCAACAGCAGCACCAACTGCGGCGGCTACGGGAACGGGAATGTAAGACCGATCACGAGAGCTCGTTTTGCGCTGTGGAATGTTCTCAACTTTCCTTGGGACATCTATCACGTCTTGTTGTGGCTGGTAATCGAAGCCTGGAACAGATCAGTGTACGTTCTTCCCAATTATATGTTCAAAAAGTTCTGTGGATATTGAGGATAGAACACTTGATATCCAGGTCCTTGCGACAACGGGACCAATTCGACTTCAAAAATCATTTCAGATATTGAACTTACCAGGATTGGAACCACTATCCACAGGTCGAGTCCTCTCAACAGTGCCACTCCGGTGTAATTGGTCCTTCTGCTTGTTGCTCAAGTTTCGCACCAGTCCAGCCTCTGGAAGACTTTGCGGTTGTGGAATCGCCTCGGAAGGGGCCTTTGCAACAGGTCGATTTCTGAACCGGACCGAGTTTTGGGCAGCTCTGTCTCCACCACGGCCAGCTTTCGACTCTCTGGCAAGTAGTTCGGCCTCTTCGACCCGGGCTCTTTTCTCTTCCTTGGTGATGCTATCGAGCGTCAGTTCTAACCTCTGAAGAGGAGACCGGTCTGGTGCCCACTCTCTGCGGCAGAATCAGTTTACAACATCCTCAGAGCTATAGGAGACATTGGCTTACCTGCGTCGCTGCTCTTCTGCTTCCGAAAGAGAGCCTTGCCGCTGCTGTCTTTGACTTCCACTGTATCGTATTGAAGCTTTCCCATTACTTGGCTCCCGTCTGATCTGTCTCTCCTCTTCACTGTACCCAGACCGACTCGGAACCTGTCCCCCGTTGCTATATGGCTGTTTGTAACTCAGCGGAGGAGCTCTGGGCACATCCGGGGCCGCAGGTGGTGGAGCTGCTGCTGGGTCTTCGTACTGCTCTCGACTCTGCCGCCGCCTCCTCTTCTCTAGGTAGTCCCTATTATATCCCGTATCCGATGCGCCGGGTTGATATGACGGTGGACGAGGTGCCAATCCGTCTCCACGGAATTCGGAAGCTATGGGCGATGCGAATGGGCTCTGTGTCGATATGGTCGGCGCATCGGTCTGGGTTGAGAAACGGTTCTGTCTTGGGTTCGATTGGGAGGGGTAGTTGCTGGACAGGCGGTCGCCTGCCATGTTGGTGTTGATTGATAGGTTGTTGTTTCCTCTTTGAGCTTGCTCTTGTTGTTCGTCTTCTGGTTCTCGTCGTGAGATCTTGGGGGGAGGTAGTTGCCCCCAGTATGGAGCTGACATTGTGCTGCGAGGAAGGTAGAAGGTGTGTCTGGTGTTGGCGCAAGAGGGTCCGCTGTTCGAAGAGGTTGTTCGAGCTGTAGAAGTATCAAGCAAAAGTCCTAGAAGCTCTTAGGACATTTGGGTGTTTCTTGGTGAAGTGTAAAAGCAATGCTGGGCTTGTCGTCATAGAAGAACCACAACCTCTCTGCTGATGCTTACTCGTCTGAGTATGCGCCGGAAGGAACAGCGAAGTCTTCAGGACGGACAATGGCGGTAAGTAGGTTGCAGATGCATGGTCAAGTCAGGTCAGGCAGGGCATGTTAGCTGGGAATAGAAGCGGGTAGCAACAGGAAGTAGATGAAGCTGCAGGAGATGCAGATGCAGAGGTAGACCTCTCCCACTCGATATGAGGAGGTTGGGAGTGCTAGGCGGCCAATTATTTGTCTCTCCTCTGATGCCCAACTGGGAAGAATCAAGCTGGCTCTGGTAGCCGGGGTCTGCTGAGTTGGCTGGGGCTGGCAGAGACAGGGCATGGCATGGCATGGCATGGGCATGGCTGGCGCTATGGGCCGGGATGATCCGCCGTTCAGACGGATGGATGATGGCAGGGAAGAGAAGGCTGGAAGCGATGAAGAAGAGCGCGAGAGGAGGCTGGTCTGGTACGAATATGGCATTCTTCAATAGCGTTGAATACTGTTTGCATTTATTTACTGTTGCTTGTATAACCCTCTTGAGACATGTACCTAAGTTAGTTGCGCTTAAGCCAATTATATATATATATATATATATTTCTGCTGCAGTTTCGAAGATTCTGTAAGTGCAGTGCGTGGAGTAAATATCCACCCCAAAATGTTTCTACTCTGTACTCCTCCTCCGTAGATGATCGGACTAAGCTTAATCCGTCCCAACCAGTGGCGTCGCCTTGGCTGTGTTTCGCCCCTGCTCCGGCCCTGCTGTGGCCCTGCCGTGGCTGATTTGGACTGCCCTCTGCCGACTGGTGAAACCCTTCTCCAGCTTAGGTGGCCTTGGACGTCAGCACCAGGCAAGTCAAGTCAAGTCAAGTCCAGTCAAGCCAACCTTGAAGTCAAGACAACACAAGACAATCAATTCGATTCGATTCGATCCGCATTCTCAAACCTCCACTTCCAAATCCACAACACCATCCCATCCCCTCCCGTCCTGTATCTGCTGGTTCTCTACAGATCGTCTTTAATTCACCCTATTGTGTTGCGCCGGAGGATCATGTTGTACGCCTTCTAATAGTCCCCCCGACGCTTCTACCTACCCGATCGATAACCCTCACATCACCTCCTGGGGACACGACATTGAAACATCGACCATCAATGCGCGAACGCTGCTAACGAAAAGCTTCACGACATTCTCTCCCAAAACTCAGCTCGTCCGACTTCTTCGCCCTCTTCCTTTCTTTCCTTCCAATAATCCGCACTTCTCCAGCAACTGACCTCACGACATGAGATTACACTCCCTACTGGGCCTCCTCGGCCTGGGCTATCTCGCATCTGCCTCGAATCTGCAGGCTCGGAATTACGAGGCGCAAGACTACTATGTTCTCCATCTCGATCCCACGACCCCTCCCTCGCAAGTTGCCGTCCGCTTAGGCTTGACGCACGAAGGCCAGTTGGGGGAGTTGGCGGACCACCACATCTTCTCATCGCATAAGCAGGATGACGATGTAGTACGGACGGCCCTGACGGAACTGAAGAGGCGGAGGAAGAGGTCGCTTGGGGAGTCAGATATACTGGAGGGGGTCAAGCTGGCACAGAAGCAGAAGATGAAGCCTAGGATGGAGAAACGAAGCATCATACCCCCTCGACCGGCCGGATATCCTGCTCCCATAGCAGAACGGCAGTCTGCTCCCGTCGATTCTGCCATGGCAAAGTTAAAAGATGTTGCAAAAACGTTGGAAATACAAGATCCCATCTTCCAGGAGCAGTGGCATCTTTTCAACCCCGTCCAGTTAGGTCATGATGTCAATGTGACGGATGTATGGCTGCAGGGTATCACAGGACACAACGCAACAGTAGCAATGGTAGACGACGGGCTGGATATGTATAGCGATGACTTGAAGGACAACTATTTCGCAGAAGGATCCTGGGATTTCAATGATGCTGGTCCCGAACCCAAACCCCGCTTATCCGATGATAGACACGGAACCAGATGCGCTGGAGAAATCTCTGCGGTTAAGAATAATGTCTGTGGTGTTGGAGTGGCATACGACTCGAAGATTGCAGGTCTCCGAATTCTGTCAAAACTGATCACGGATGCCGATGAGGCGATTGCCATGAATTACGCTTTCCAGAAGAACCAAATCTATTCATGTTCTTGGGGACCGCCAGATGATGGAAAGTCTATGGATGCTCCCGGTATACTTATCAAGCGGGCAATGCTCAACGGTGTTCAAAATGGACGAGATGGTAAAGGATCCATTTACGTCTTCGCATCTGGAAATGGTGCTGGAAATGAGGATAATTGCAACTTTGATGGATACACCAACAGCATATACAGTATCTCTGTTGGAGCCATTGATCGAAAGGGACTTCATCCTTACTACTCGGAGAAATGCTCGGCACAGTTGGTTGTTACCTACAGCAGTGGAAGTGGAGATGCGATTGTGAGTTGACTATCCGAGTTTGATTGATTTAGCTAATATATTTTAGCACACCACTGATGTTGGAACCAACAACTGCTATGCTGGACACGGTGGAACTTCAGCTGCAGCTCCTCTTGCTGCAGGTATCTTCGCATTAGTATTGTCAATTCGACCAGATCTGACCTGGAGAGACATGCAATATTTGGTCATGATGACCGCTTTGCCTATTGATCTCGAGACTGGCGAATGGCAAACAACAACCATTGGCAAGAAATTTAGTCATACTTTTGGTTATGGAAAGATTGATACTTGGGCAACTATTGAAGCTGCCAAGACCTGGAAGAACGTCAAGCCACAAGCTTATTTCTACTCCCCATGGATCCATGTCAACCAAGCTATTCCCCAAGGAGAGGAAGGTCTAGCCGTGTCGTTCGAGGTCACACCCCAGATGCTCAAAGATGCCAATCTGGAACGCCTCGAGCATGTCACTGTTACAATGAACATTGATCATACTAAGCGAGGTGATCTCAGTGTTGAACTCAGAAGTCCGGACAATATTGTCAGTCACATTGCGGTCACGCGCCGTCTTGATGCAGCTCCTGAGGGTTACGTCGACTGGACATTTATGTCCGTAGTCCATTGGTAAGTTCTACAATGTCCCCATTCTGATCATTACTAACATCCACCAGGGGTGAATCTGGTATCGGAACCTGGACCGTTCTCGTCAAGGACACTGTCATAAACGAGAACAACGGAACATTTGTCGACTGGCACCTGAAGTTATGGGGCGAGTCCATTGATCCCTCCAAAGCAGTTCTCCTCCCTATGCCCACCGAGCACGATGACGACAATCACACCGACATCGTCTCAACCACAACCATCGCAGGTACCACAACATCCATCACCCCCGTCCCTCAACCGTCCACTGCTCTCACGGCCAACCCAACCGATCACCCCGACCGCCCTACCAAACCCACCGTCTCCTCCACCTCAACCCCCACAAGCACACCCTCACCAACAGGTTCTCCGTCAAGCTGGCTCCCATCCTTCTTCCCCACCTTCGGCGTCTCCTCCAAGACGCAAATCTGGATCTACGGCGCTGCAGCGCTCATCCTCATCTTCTGCTCCGGTCTTGGCGTCTACTTCTTTCTCGCACGCCGCAAACGCCTCCGCAACAATCCCCGCGACGAGTGGGAATTCGACCTCCTCGAAGAAGACGAAGCGGAAGGTCTCAACGGCACCGGTGGCGGCGGCAAGGCAGGCAGGAAAGGCAACAAGCGCCGAGCAGGCGAGTTGTACGATGCCTTCGCAGCCGGGAGCGAGGACGAGAGTGATGGCGAGTATGTCGATGGTGACGAGGGCGGTGATGAGAGGGAGAAGAAGCTTTATGAGGAGAGTGATGATGAGGGGAGACATGTCATTGGTTCGGATGACGATGAGGATGATGACGATGATGCGGTAGAGGGCGGGAATGAGAAGGGGGAGCCTGGGGAGAGGTTACTTCATAAGTAGAGTGGAAGGGGGGCGTGCATGCATGTCTTGATAGCTAGATAGATAGATAGGGGGCTTGGTTTTCTCCTCCGATGCAAGGCGGCGCGGCGCAGGTTCTGGATAAGTTAAGCAAAAAAACTCATTTTTTGGCGTTTTTTCGTTCTTTGGGAATGGTGCATTTGAATTGGATAACATTAGTAGAAAGAACTAGGGCATACCTTTTCAAAACACCATCCTTTGGTTTAAAGTCAGGAAGCTTCCAGCCTTCCATTGCTTGAAGTCTTTGACTTCCCCACAAGTAGACCTAACTTTATTTCTTCAACACGCTATTTTGGAATAATATAAAGCAAGCGAAATGATAACAGAAATGAAAGAACGATAGTCCAACTAATGATTATCACTTATTATATCTATCATTAATAAGACATAAGGGGCCTCAAAGCTGACTAACAGAACAAACTATTTAAGACGCTATATCGTTGCGAAGGATTATCCTCAGTGTGCCCTCGAAGCTGTTTCGGGCCCTTGGGGCACAGTTATATTGCGATATCGTTACACTAGTCAACGAACCTATCCTGAGACTATTCTTATCAAGATAACCTTTTGTCCATATACTCTATCAGAATTCACTCCCTATTCATGAAACTCGCGATGATCCAGTCCATCAATCGCAGTCTCGTCGCATCTATTGCCTTACCTTGCTGGAAGTTTACATAAATAGCGTCATGCGAATCTTTCTCATCGATATAAGACTTCAAATCCACGACACCTAGCCGCCTTATCCTTTCTGAGAACTCCACGACATGATCTCGAAACAACTCCTGTCCACCCGCACTAATATATAGTCTTTTCACAGTTGTGTTTAATGCTCTCCACCACTCATCAGATCCATCTAAAGCCATCCCCCATGCCAATCCTTCTTGGCTTTCCTTTGAAAATGGAGTCTCGTCGAACATCAACGCGCCCCAGTCGCGTATGTTTGGCAGCGAAAGGATATCACTATACGCATTTTCCTTGAACGATTTTGTGCTCAAGTCTAGAGATACTAGTGGGGAGATGACGAACGCTCCACACAATGGACCTGTTAATCGCAATTTGGGGAAACGTTGATCGTCATATGAATGCATAAGATGTGAAAAAAGACTCAGACACAGGTTTCCTCCAGCAGAATCCCCACCAAGCATAATCTTGCGTGAGTCAACACCGAAATCTCTGTATAGGAGCAAGGAAGAGTACTCACGTTGTGTGGTTGGTAGCCTAGCTTCAAAATATGCTCGAGAGCAAGGACTCCTTGATACATCTGGGTCGGATATTTTTCTTCCGGGCATAAAGCTTTGCAAGTCAGACCTTTGTCCCCCTGATCACAGAAAGAAAAACATACTGTAATCAAGCACTGCAACACTGATCTTGCACCCCGAACTTTCTCCTGATTTGAACATCTCATAGGCCCAGTCAAAGTAGCCTTTTGACAAAGGAAGACAATAGCCACCACCTATTGCGCAGTTAGATGATTACGCGGTTACTGTCGACCCAGGGAACATACCATGTAGAAACAGAATCACACGAGACTGGGCATCTTTCTCTCCGATCCAATACAGCTTTGCAATGCCATCCCCGAGAATTTCGACAGTTGAGGCGATGTACGAATCTCGCCCGGAACTTTCTGAGAATCTCGCCATCCATGTAGTGTATGCCTCTACGCCAGAGGGCATGATCCTTTGAAGGTCCCTTGGTGCCAGAGTTCCCATGACGGCGCCTGCAACGGCGTTTCCGATCGATCTGCGAAAATCCAAGCTGCGGATGATTGAAGTAACACTTGCATTGAATACATTGATGACTGCGCTTGGTGCAACTAACATTGAGTAAGAAATGTCAACTGCCATTCCTCACACGATTATTCAACTGAAGACATGCCTTGGAATAAAAGCTGGACCAAAATTTTAGCAGCGAACGTGGGCTTTGCCAGAGGCTGGTTACTTTTCGATTTGGGATTCATCGTAGGATTCCGTCGACCGATGCCTCCTACTGATCGAGGGAGTAATTCTGAGGCCCTACCGTCTGTACTTTCTCTTCAATTTTCTTTCGCTGAGTGATCGGGTTGCACAGAACGGCGCTTCAGGACTTCAAGAGAACGGAGAAGATAACGAAGTTTCTTACTGAATCTCTTTCTGGTCGTGTTATAGTCTCGCAGTGTTGCATACACCGAAGTTCTGCTTGATGCATTGCTCACTAGGCGGACGGAGGAACCCCACCCCCACCCCCAATC